>JAEIHY010015530.1:0-22772 GCA_018904565.1 Drosophila tsacasi | reverse complement strand
GCTACCGGTCATGTTTGTTGGCTTATTTTGAGTTTCATTATTGTTATTGCTTTGGACCTCCTGTGAAATATTCACAGGATAAAAATATTCAAAAGATATAGAGATATCTTTTAATTAAGACCGTAAATATACTATCTATGTATACATCTTTGTAGTTCCCATTTTTCCGAGTACATCCCAGTTCCTTCCGTGTCTAGTACGTGTGGAGACACTATATATACGTATATATACGAAAGGAGAAATTGAACAAGTCGTTTGTCGGCCGCCCTAGGAATTTATGTGAGCAGAGAGCGCGCTGCTCGAGTTGAAAATTAAACATTGCGTATACGCCTAGGTGCATAATAATTCATGCCTGGAGTAGCGCCTGCCATTGCTCACCAGGCGACTGCAAGCGAAATTGTGTGTAAAATGTTTTAATATGAGCTCATAATATACGAGCCGCAGACGGGGCGGGACTGTAGCAGGAACCCCACCCAAAGTGAGTGGACACCGCAGCTCAATTTGTGATTTATGGACATTGCCCCTGGTATAAGGGAAGCCCCATTTCGGTTATTGAAGGAGAGTATTGGCTTGCAAGTGTTGTCCTTTGTGCTGCATTTCGGGCCAAAGGCCATGAAATTTTATTGTTTAGTTTGCTGGCCGGTCAAGGGGTGCGATATGCCTAAAAATGGCAGCCAGCCGGATATCCTGTGGCACACGGACTGCAATTGAATTTACATTTGGTTGTTCTACACTCGCACCCGAAAAAAACGCACACAAAACACTCAGGACCTTGTGCGCTTTTTGCTTGCAACCTTTTGGCATTTGTTTTCGTTCCTCTGTTGTTTTTGGCCCTTTTTTAATTGAGCTGGAACTTGTTTGGACTCTCGAGGTCTCCCTGGGATAACAATAATAAAATTCTATGATGTTTACTCGCCGGCCAGCGAGGCGGAACCCGAGCAGGCTTTAAGGTCACAGAACGCAGCTCCCGTCTTCCGATCAAACGGCGGAAATTCAATCAGGAACTGACCTAATTATAATCTGCGTAAATCCTACACACAAAACACACCGCAGCTTTGATTTTGTTTGCGTTGGTTTTTTTGCTATAAGCTGCACATTTAGTAGTTGGTTTCCATTACCGAACTGGCCAGCTCGTGTGGTTAGCGATTTTTTGCCGGCAGCTGAACTGAAAAATCAATTATGCCCTGCCTGGTATTTAATTAAATGTTGTTGCCGTTTTTTGTCGACTGCATATTAACGCAATTATTGAAAGGGGCAGGGACGGGTTAGGCGTTTGATATATATTCAATATTTTTATGCGGCCACGCCCGCGGCAGGTGGTGAAAAAAAGAAATAATAACAACAAAAAAACCCTGTGGAAAGGTGCTGCAGATGCATCGGGATGCAATCGTGCTGGGCGAAATGCAATGTGAAGCGTTTTGCAAATATTTTAGCACTTTTAAATAAATACATGCCGTCGGGCAACTGCACTTTGGTTGAATTTATGGCTGAAAAAGTAAAAACGAAAACCACGCCAAAAAATGACGCTCACGTTAGACGTGGCGAAAACCATTCACTGGGAATGGCAGGCCGCATAAAATTGGCGTGTGTCGACGTTACCAAAAATTCAAATATTTTTTTAACATTCTTAGTGCTTTTATTGTCTAGAAAGCTGGTCAGGGCTTCTTTTATTATTCAGTGGTATCTCTCGTGTGAGTAGGACTTATGCTTTAAAAAAACGCTTATGTCGTGAATCTCTCTCGGAAATCGCATCAGTCGCCTTAAAAATTTGTTTATAAGCTGGATGGACTCTGTGGAATGTCTAGATTGTAAATTTATTAATTAATCGAAAGAGTTGTCCTCAGGCTACGACTGGATTTTTGCCAATTATTTGATTTACTTGCCAGATTGCTTTCACATATTGGGAATATCAGTTTACATTTGCGATAATCTCAAGTAAACACATGGGCCAAGGCTAAGCCCTCAGGAGCCCTTTACTTTTGCTTCAATTCAGTCAACGCACTGGAAGAATTGCACTGGCACAAAAAGATTCTCATTATAATAAGAAAAGTATAAATAAAAAAGTATAATACCAAGATTTTATACTAATTTAAACTGTTTATAACTTCGAGTGCATCCTGCATCCACCGTCTCGGAGCCTGGATGGGTTCAAGGGCCCACACCAATGTCGTTGACATGCCGTGAAAGTAAAAGCCAAACAAAACGAACGACGCCGAGGGCCACGGACCAGGACATTATGGGGGAAGAGTGGGCGACATTCCGACCTGGTCTGGCCAGAGGACCCTTCGCAATCTGGGCAATATTCAACGATATTCCACCAACTGCCGTTAATTACACAAATGCAAAAGTCTGTTGAGCGCCCAAATTGGTCGGTAATAAATAAATTCAATTGAATAATTTATTTAATTTATTTTCGGGGGCTGCCGGAGCGTGACACCTAAAAAGCAGTAAACAAAAACAAACTGTTTTATTTTGCAGCCCCTGCATACGCCTTGGTGTATGTGTGTGTGTGGCAGGTGGGCAGATCGGAGTGTAAAAAATGGGCCCGGGATGCGGAAGTGTGCAGCAGGCTGACAGCGAGGTGTTAGAATTTGGTGCAGTGCAAAAAAAGGAGACATAAAGCAAACGACAAATGGCCAGCGGGGCCGAAACACATTTTTCACACTGACCGAGGAGGGATAAATGTGTGTGGCACCGGCCAAGTGAATTTGAGGAACGAAAACAAATCGTTTAATTGGCTTAAGCAAAACGTAACCATTGCCGATTATATAACCATCCAGGTCCAACACAACCCAGCGACAATGGCGTTGACAGCGGCGTCGACGGTGCCAGCGACTGCGACGGGAGATAAACCAGTTTATGTAGTAGTTGGCCAGTTTCTCCCCGCCCTCAGTCCACAGTTCTCCACCCCCGCCTCCGCCTCTGCGGCAGCCACTGCCTCACTTAGCCTAACCGACTTCGCTGCTCCGTTTTTTAAGAGCAAACTGACGCAAGGGTGCCGCACCAAACAACACCGCAACCACAAGAGACAACCACCAGGCGTCACCGCCGCACAACCGATCTCAGCAACGGGTTTTGCGTGTTATCACAGTAGCCTTCGGCTATGGCAAATAAAGTGTAAGCTAGCAAAGGCTCGTAATGGCTTGGTTTTCGGATATAAGAAAATTCTAGGAACTGCAGCTACCTTCAAACTCCAATTTCAAACAACCAAAATGAGGCTGGCATGCAACCGCCCACTTGGCACCTGACGTGCCTGCTCCCAGACTCCACTGTAGCAACTCCGGTCCACAATCTGGTCCGACCCGACCTGAGACTTCGTGTGGGCCATCCAGCGAGAGCATATAAAGATAATGGAAAATCTTGGAGCGACTTAGTCGGCCAAACCCGTTGGCACATTCGCACTTGAGCACTCGTTCGATCCAGAAATGCAGCCCCACTCGCTCCTGTTGATCGCCGCCGTTGGCATCGCCGTCGTGGCCCAGGCCCAGGTCAGTGCCCAGTGGTTGCCCTTGCTAATGGATGTGACTCCTTACCCCCGCCTTAATTTGCAGGCGGCGGCCAAGTTTCAGGTGAAGAACCACGAGGACGCCGAGAAGGCCTTCGAGGAGTGCCGCGAGGACTTCTACGTGCCGGATGACATCTACGAGAAGTACCTGAACTACGAGTTCCCCGCCCACCGACGCACCAGCTGTTTCGTCAAGTGCTTCCTGGAAAAGCTGGAGCTCTTCACGGAGAACAAGGGCTTCAACGAGAAGGCCATGATCGCGCAGTTCACGGTCAAGAGCAGCAAGGACCTGTCGACCGTGCAGCACGGCCTGGAGAAGTGCATCGACCACAACGAGGCCGAGTCGGACGTCTGCACGTGGGCCAACCGTGTCTTTTCCTGCTGGCTGCCCATCAACCGGCACGTGGTCCGCAAGGTCTTTGCCTAGAGGAATTGTGATACAATCGTTTAATATACTTTAACTTTGTTTTATAAATGAATTGGTCCTAATAAAAAACATTTTTTTATAAACAAAAATAATTTTCAGGTATTTACAGTGGACATTTGATTCCTTCAATAAAATATTTATTTTTCTTTAAAATACCCTTTTCTTTTCTTTCTGACTTATCTTTTCTTCTTCAGCTCTTCCACAAACTATAATATTTATTTTGTCTTAATTTGTATTCAAGTTCTATGAATCAATTCTCCTCTTGTCTAAATTTCAGTTTCTTACTAATTCTGTGTATTAATTAGTTTTTGAATAAGCCCAGCAAAACATCATCAACCCTCGGAAAATGTTCGTTTAATAATATGATTAGCACTAAACACAATAACATCAGCTACAAAAAATAGAACGGCCGAATTTAATTATGAGTTTCTAGATGAGTTTTCAAAGATAACTTTAAAAAGAATAGATTCCTCAAACAGTAATGTGTTGATTCTAGAAATTTACAGGCACGCGTTATCCCTTCTATCAAGGGATTTTACTATATAGCAGCACTCAATCGTTTTATTAATTACACAGAAAATATGATTTCATAACCTCCAGTATATTAATAGCATGCAAGCACCTTTATAATACTTTTCTGTCTGGTTAAGTTTCTAAAATCATTTCAAGCTACATTTTTACAAAGTATATTAGAACACAGTCTGTGTATAACTGACCTAGTCCAAGGCGAGCTGGCCACGCGCTAACAAATCTATTCTGTGCATCCACATCTCACATCCACTTCATGCTGCGGCTGTGAACTGCGATTCGTTGAACTTGCGGCGTAATCTCGAGTCGCTGCGTGATAACCTCCGCCTCCGCTGCAACGGCGGCAGCTGATCGTTGACTCCGCCGGCGGATGTTTTCGTAGCTAGTTCAGTTTGTGCATTGTCCGCAGTTAGATGATGGGTGTTCCGTGGAGGATTTTACTAAGCCTTTTCTTGCTCAGCGGCCAGGTGAGACGGTTCCTGAGAATCAGTCATTCTGATAGGAAACACGAACTTCCACCAGGTCTTGGCTGATCTCGCTAGCGATGCCCAGATGCTGGAGAAGTGCCTTCGGGAGCTGAGCAGCCCGGAGACCATTTCCGGCGACCTGCAGAAGCTGGAGCGGTATCCCTTGTGGACGAGCGAGGAGCTGCCCTGCCTGATGCGGTGCTTGGCCAGTGAAAAGGGCTGGTTCGACATCGATGCCAACCAGTGGAAGCTCAAGCGGCTTGCAGAGGATCTGGGGCCCGACGTATACAACTACTGCCGCTTTGAGTTGCGGCGCCAGGCCAGCGATGGCTGCACCTTCGCCTACCGCGGGTTTCGGTGCCTCAAGGAGGCCGAGCTCCATGCCGGCACCAGCCTGAGCACCCTGCTTCTGTGTGGTCGCCAGCTGAACGCCACCAATGTGGAGCTGCTGCAGTATAGCAAGCTGAGATCCGAGGAGCCGATTCCGTGCCTCTTTCAGTGCTTCGCCGATGCCATGGGCTTGTACAACCTGACGACAGGAGACTGGAGACTGAGCAACTGGCAGCAGGCCTTTGGGCCAACGCGAAACGGGGACCAGCCCAGTCCTCCGGGCTACAGTGGCTGCCGCCTAAGCAAAACGCAGCGTGAGAAGGCAGCCAACAAGTGTGCGTGGATGTACCAGGAGTACAAGTGCTGGGAGCGAATCAACGGCCATGACTTGGAACCGCAAGATGCCTCCTGACCCAATCTGTATTAATTATTAGATGTCACTAAGACATAATAATATTCTTCTCTGACAAATTCCCATTTAAAAAACTTGGGAATGGAATTTTTTTAGTTTCATTCGATATTGTTTATTCAAATTTCTTGTTTATATTTTTGTGGTTGCTCAGACGGCCAAGACATAGCAGGTGAACTGTTGATAGTAGGTGGCACAGGGGTTGCGACCCCTGCGCTGGTGGCAGCTGCCGTACCGAGCTCCCTTGGCCGGAACGCCCAGCTTCTGTTGCATGGCCGGGATGCGCCAGCGGCGAAGCTTCTGGTCAAAGACTCCCAGTTTGTCCAGGAAGCAGCGCGAGTAGCAGGGGATTGGCTCATTAACAGGGAAGCCGGCGAAGGCCCCAAAGTTCACCCACTCATCCTGGTCCACCACCTGCAGACAGTCTTTCATGGCGTCCTTGGCCGCCTTCGTCAAGTTTGGCATGCTCTCGATCACCATAAAGGGGTGGCCCTCCATCTGAGAACAAAGGGTATTTGAAAAATATGTGAAATTTTAGAATTTCGTTATAATTTGGAAATGGAAGAAACGTAACTCAGAACGGACCCAATTGTTGATTTGTGGGCGAGTTCCGTATATTTAGCATCTGAAACAAGTATCTCGTGGGCTATTTTAATCTGAGGTCACTGGACTCGACTTATCGCCGACTACTCACTTTGGTCAGGCAATGGAAGCCCGCGTAGGCATGCGAGCAGCTGCTCTGGCCAGATCCCTCGGGCAGCTCCAACTTCTTCCGGCAGGCCGCATAAATGGGGGCTCCAAAAACCCTCTCAACACCAGCGCTGTCGAAGCCTGTCTGGTTATTGTAAAAGTCGAACATCTCACTCAGGTAGCACTGGGTGAAGCAGGGAATCTCCTCGTAGCTCTCCGACCAATCCTTGAATCGCTCCAGGCGCTCCCCCAGCTCCGGAGTCAGGCCTCCGTAGCTCTGAATGCACTTGTTAATTGTCTCGCCTTCGTTATCCAACAGAGCCAGGCTCTCCATCTATGAAATACATATGTCCTTGTCAGAAAACTCCTTAAAAAGCTTGGTTTTTCGCCCACCACAGAGAGCCAAAGGCATATCGCTACCAGAAATCCACTCCGCTTTACCATGGCTGGGCAATAATTTCTACTTTTTCTAGCAGTTTGCTTCACGTTCTGCGCTTGATTAAATACTGAAGCTCTGGCGAAAATTTCATCAACCACCTCGCAGTCATTAGAGATTAGACACGGAAATAAAAGCAGCATACAAAATAATACAAAATAGTATGTAGCATTCAAATAGCTTAAATTCAGTCAATAAATAATTGTTACATATTTAAATTATATTCATAAAAGTCGTTCGAATAAGAGTATTGTTCTTTTAAATATACCTTCTCTGAAGTATATTATTTATTTAATGATTAGGCAGTAAGTAAAGCCCTAAATTACACGAAAAAGGTGCCGCTACAGATTTATTTTCAGTGTGATACCATGCTACAATATGTAATTGATAACCCAATTTTCGGTTAACTCAAGTTCAAACCGAGGATGCCGAATCGGCAGCTGATAACACGCCCTAATCACGGCGCCCGGTTCAAGTTTTCGGCCTCGCTTGCGCAAAGAACCTCAAAGGCGGCGATCGATTGCGCAACGATCGCGGATCGCGGATCGCAGATCGCTGACGATGGGCCCGCTGCCCAGTTGCATTTTTATTGATCAACACCTGCCAACGGGGCCACAACGGCAGTTGCTGGAACCGTGCTGCCATCGAATGCTGTTAATTGATTTTGCGTTTTTGTTTTGGCATTTTGCCCGGCCACTTGTCGAGCTCTTAATAATGTCTTTTCTGCTCGGCCGGGGCTTGTAAAGGAGCGACATCGTCGTCCCACTTTACGCATTTTTGAGCAACGAGCAACCGGATTCGGGTTTTCGGAATCGCTCACCACCACTGGCCAAAACATGTTTAACAAAACACTTCGCATCATCGTCCACATCATCCCGGGCCGATGAAGATCTTTTCATCGTCGCAATTGCAAGTGGGCAAGACAGCAAATAACTCCAAAGTGGTTCTGCCGGATCGGCTAAACAGTCAACAAAAACAACCGACCCGGCTTCCACTTCCACGAACCCCAGTCACTCAGAGAAAAAAACAATTCTTTGAATCGATGGAAACAAATTAAAATTTTAGTTCGTAAACAATTTTGGGAGACGCACTTTCAGAAATTGGAAATATAGTCCATATAAATAGCACGTTGTGTCACAGCGTTTCCTTACTTTTTTATTATTTGGTAAGACTGTGAATATGTTATAGGAACCATTTACGTCTTCTTGTTCCCGTGTAGTACAAGTATTCAACTATTGCTTCCTTTCTAATTTTGAAGATAAACTAAAGTTAATTATCTACATTTTGAAAGTTGAATTAAAAATGTATATCTAATATATACCATCTTGACAACATATTTTTAGATTCTTGTGTATTGATTTAAAACAAATAAGTAAAGGAAAAAAACTTTTAGTTCAAAATTGTCATAAGTTAAGTTTTGTTTCTGTGCACGTTTCCCTCACAATTTCTTCGCAATGACCTTGGCTCGTTTTCTTGCGTGTTTGGCCGTAAAAATTATAAATCCAGTTTTCGATTTCCTCTCTTCTTTCACTCTCGCAGTCACAATCCGAACAAATTTTCGTTATATAGTTAATTGTTTTGCCCCGCCGCCAGTTGTTGCCAAACGGCTTTCGGTGGGGCAACCGCGATGACAACGATGACGACACAGCAGCCCAGCCAGCACCACCGCCGAGGCTGCTAGATGCTGCAGGAATCAGCACATACTGGCGGTAAACTGGACTGTCCGGACTGGACCGTAAAAAGATGCGATGCAGCGGGGCCTGACCTTTGGCAATTTGAAATGCAGCCGTCTGCAACTTTGGCAACACTGCGTTTCTGGCCGGGACGGGGCGATTTCAAAACGACCCCAGAGCCAGTCTGGGGTGCTTAGCATTTTGTATTGAGACCGGCTCAGCATAGATTTGAATACATTTCGGCAGGGCTGCGACCTGTCGCATTAATTTCTTTCCTCCCGCCGAAGTCCGCTGAATTTATGGAGAAGCTGGAACTTAAAAGCGTTTCTTTTGTGCGAGTTTTCAAGGTTATAACCCAGTTTCTGCCGGGGTGCGTTCGTTCGTTTCGCGTTGTCGTCTTTTTTTTGGCAACAGTGTTTTATGGTGAGAAAGAGACTGAAACTGAGACGAAAATCGAATCCGATCCGATTCGATTCGTTTTCAATGCATTAACTAGTCTTTTGATAAAAGCTGGCAGATGCTCGGACCGATAACAATGAGCGCCTGTCCTTGGCTCAGTTGGGAACCGAACTTGCCTCTAAATGCAGGCCAGCTGCGTTTAATGACATTTACAAATTGGGCCTGGCAAATATAATTAAAAACACATCAACTTATTGCGGCGGGACTGGTGCAATTTTCGGCACATTTGCCATGCAAATCAAAGCTCCACTTAACGGGGTTGCTTCTGCTTCTGCTGTTCCGAGGGTTTGCCTTTTCGGCTTGTCGAGAGGGGTGCCCGTGAAATGGCCATAATTAAAAATACATCTAGGCGGCATGTGGATTTTATGTGTGTCCAAGTCCAGCAGCTGGACCGAAAAGCCATATCGTACCGAAATTGAAAGTAAGCTGCAGAGGAAAAAATAATTCCAAGCCCCTTTTCAGAACGATAAATATAAATATTGAAAATACCGATCTAATCAGACAATATTAAGATGTTGACAAAATATTTAACATGATTTTATTACATATGCAAAATTCTAGTTTGTAACTACAAAACTCCCGAAGTTAACGATAATTTTCATAATATATTTAAACTACTTTGATTGGTGTTGCAAGGTAAACATCTGCACGAAACAGCTCCCCTTTTCTCTCTCTGTGGTGAAACATTGAAGAAGTCAACAACCTGTGCGTGATTGTTGCCTTCAATTTGGTGCAAAACATCCAACTCATTAACTCGGCATCTTGGCTAGGTGGGAATTAATTATGCAGATTTATTCATTGTGTTGCGATTTCAAGTGTGGTAAAATGCAGCTCGCCTAATGAAGGTGTGTGTGCTGCCAATGACGGCGACGATGATGATGACGATGGAATGGGATGGGATTGATGGGATTCGGGTTTTGGGCTTTCGGTGTTTTGTGTGTGGTGTTTGGCTTTTGTGCTTGGGCGGTGGCTGTGCCCAATTTTGGAACACCCAAAAAGCTCTCAAACTCCTCAAGTGGCTGTCGGATTTTGGATCTTACAAATTAATCTCCGGAGCAATCTCCCTGGCTTCCGCCCTGCGAGAAACATTAGCTTTGGAAGCAAGCACTTTTCAACGGATTTTGAAAGTAAATTTCACTGATCATTGACCTCGGACTGTGGTTGCGTGTAATCGGCTGAGACCGAGGCCTGCCACTTGGGGATTACATAAATCCGAAATTAGTTAATAAATGAAAACTGTAAGCTGTAAACTGTGAAATGAGAAATAAGAAATGCTATTGTTCAATATATTGAAATCATGCCGTTACGTTTGAATAAAACGCTTGGCCGCTGCACTCGAGGCTGCAGTTTTCCACTGACCCGGGCCATTTCGGTAGCCGTATTTTCGGGCCCCTCGGGGTTGGCCAACGGAATTGGCTTATGTAAAAACTTTTGGCATCAGCTGCCGTAAAGTGACATAAAAATTAACGGAAGACAAGGTGAGTTAGGGCTTGCCGAACGATTATCTTGTTGCTAAAAACGATAAATGGTGGAGTTTATGAGTTTACAGTTGAGGTCAACAATTAACACTGATGCCTCGGACTTCTTTCCTACTGAATTATTATAATAATAATATCTTAAGCTATTAGTAACTTTACTTATATTATTTTTATTTTCTTACTAACATTCGCTGCATATACATACATAAGATATGAAAACCTAAGCAGAATACCCAGTATTTTGAGATAAAAATAATACTGTAGTATTATTAAGTAATTTTTAAAGTTCCAATTAATAATAATAAATTTTTTTTCAATTATAATGATTTTCCAGAGTGAACGATAATCATTACTATTAATATATATTAATTTGTTGCCTCGAGGCTTAGGCCTAGCCTAGACCTTGCCCAGAGGCCTAGTATCGCTCTCATTTGCATGTAACCTTAGTGGGCTTTATTGACTCCATATATACTCGTAGAGTGACACCTAGCCTCCCATTGCAATTAACGGCCTGACTTTCCACCACACCCACCGAACTAGGTCGAGCGGAGCTGCAGTTGAGCAAGGCGGCGTCGCATATACAAATAGGCATAATTAAATGGATACCGTTCTAACGGACTGTGTGTGAATCGAAAGATTCCAGTCACGAACGCGACTCGCCGACAAATTACCAATGCACTTGCCAAATGCCCGAGAACCCGCTTGGCCGGGCCAAATAAGCCAAACTAAAAGATAACCCCCCGATCGCAGCCTGCCCTGGGTGAACGCGAGTATCTGTGAGTGCTCATATCTGTGCGATGCATGCACTTAACACGTGTGGCTGCCGGGGGAAGGGGAGGGGGTGTCGTTCAGGCCAAACAACTTTTCTTCCGCGTTGCACATGCGATGGCGATGGCGATGGCGTTTGCAGACTGGCGACTGTAGACTACAGCCGCACCCACCCACAAATGGCCTGCTAAAGTCAACAATTAAAAGCACCGCTCACAATCTCAGGCGATCTGATGCAATTTTGAATTTTCGAAATATCTTTTTAATTTTGCACTCGCAAATTACTATGATAGTCTAAGCTGGACAGAAGAATTCGAAACTACTCCGACATAATTTGGCATTCGGCCTGATAGCCACGCCCCGTTGCACTCCCCGCAGAGGAATACGGTCGAAAGGCACAACACAAATTCAGCTGCCAAAAGAACCCGTTTCTCGACCCCAAAAGAACCGGGAAAATCTGGGCTTTGGCTCCTGAAACAAAAGCCAAATACCTAGCTGGCCTATGAGTAACTACTGAAAGCGAAAGCATAACTGACAAGGTAGCTCGTTTGCAGTTTGTCCAGTAGTTGCTCCGGCTGCTGTTGCTTTTGAATTTTTCTAAAACTGGTTCGCTGTCTGGACATGTAGGCAGCAGTCGCAAGTCTTCTAGCCTCCACTTCAATAACACACTGCCAACTCAGGCAACTCAGCTCAACTGGGCTCAGCGCCGAACTCAACTGAACTCGAGCCCAGCACGGAGAGAAAAAAGGGGACACCTCCTGTCAAACTCACAGATACTTTTAAGATAAACCAAAATTTATCTTTAGAATGTATTTATAGAATATAAATTGTTTACTATTTACTACAAAATTACTGTAACGTGATAGCAACAGGGCATTGCTAGTTATGTTTCATCTTTTTTGGCACGCCCTCGACTGTCCCTTAATGTGGCTGGTATCAGATTTCTTGTGAAACTTTTAGAGTTCGGCTTTCCTCTCAGTGCACTGGGTTCGGCTTTTCATCAGAGCCAGCTGTAATTGTTCTGCTGCAGTCGCTGACTGTAATTTCATATTCTTCCTGCATTCCGAAACCTTGAATCACATTTCTTGCATTTAATTGCAGACATTTTTTTCTGATTTCTCCCCTCTTCTTGCCACTCGAAGGCGCCGCTGAGTGGCTGCCGTTGACCGCCGAGCTGGGTCACTTTTAATAGCCACTGCCGCTGTCGCTGCCATTGCAACTGCAACAATTACTCGAACAACTAAAAAATAAACAACAAAGAAATAGCAGTCAGCAACTGGCTGGCCTACCTTTTACTGGCACGCACTGCATTCGAGATGACGGCCTGTTTTAAATGCCAGCCAGTTGAGTGACTATGGGCTAAATGGCTCTCGCCGTCTGTTTACTTATTTACGCATACATTTACAGTCAGATTCGCGGGGGAGAGAGCGGGGGAACGGTGCATAACTCGAGTTGCATTGCCGGCCACCGGTTGACCATCGCATTAGGAAATCATGCTAATACGGTCAGCGTTTTGTAAACAGTATTAAATTTAAGGCAGGTTAATAATTAAACATCCCCTTAAAAATATATTCAATAGGATGCTCAGAGCTTGTTTATTAGTTGCAAAATTTAATAAATAAGTTAGCCACACCAGTGTCCACGCGGCGTATGCGCAATTTCCAGATCACCTAGAAAAATGCCAGTCGCGTGACTCATACGCAGAGGTGAAGTTCAGCCATGAATCTAACTATCTTGCGGATTGCACGATGCCGTGCCCTCAGCCGTGATTAGCTGCAGATACAAATTGAATGCTAGTTGCCCACACACACACACACAGACACACACATCCCTCTGAACTTTCAGGCAAAAATTCCATTTGCACCCCCACCTTAAAAATAGCATAAAAAATAATAAAGAAAAGGCGAAAAATGCAAAGCGCAGGCAGCAAAAGTGTAAGGCAAAAAAAGATCAATTGACAAATGGTTTGGGCCACAACAATAGACGCCGGCGTCGACAGCGCCGCCGACGGCGGCCGCAGCAGAGGCCGCGCTCTCTGCCGACGCCACGTCGCATACAAAACCAGTCGCTGGGAGTGGGAAAAAGCTAGAGAGAGAGATGGAGAGTGAAAGAGAGCTGCTACCAAAAGCTGGCTGCTACGAACACCGTTGCAATGTCGCTGCCGCTGCCTCGGCCGGCGCGCGGATTGTTCGCGACGCCGCGCATGCGCAGCGGTATAAAAAGCGGCAGCGCCAGCAGGCAGCCACTCACAGTCGAAGTCGTCGGTGCCAGAGGTGATTCTGCTTTCTGTTTTCTGTTTCTCAAGTGCGGTCCGTCGGTACCCCCAAAAAATACAAAAAGACAACTCCTACTCGCCAAAATGAAGAAGTTTCTCGTGGTGTTCGTGGCATTATTCGGAGCCGGTATGTATCTCTTAGCTAGCTAAGTGAAATGGAAATGGAAATGGAAATGGCATGGATGTGGAAAGTAGAGGCGTCCAGCCAGCTTTTCCGCTTGCGCAACATGAAGGACACTTGAGTGCTGAAAATTCAGAGTGCAAAATCGAGAGTGTGCTTGTGCAACGACGGGTAAATCAACTATCACTGCTCCACTTTTACCTCGTATCCAAAAACGAACTCGAAATCGAAATCCCCATCGACATCGAAAACGCAAACGAAAAGCGAGACCAGAGGGAAATGTAATTTAATTGAGCAAGTCAGCCCAACCCAGGCGCATTACCTTGCATTTTCCCAATACAAAGATACACTTATTATGCCTGGGCATAGACACACTCAGGGAAATTAATTTGAATTCAGATATGATTAGGAAAATTAATTTGAATTCAGATATGATTAGGAAATCATGCTGGATAATCTTCTGTTGAAAAACAGAGGTAATTAAATATTTTCAATTTGTATTCTGCTATTAATTTTGCACAAAAAGATAGAACTGGTATTTACAATTCCTATAATTTTATGAAATCTTGAAAAGCAAAATTTGTATGTTTTAGATAAACTCCTTGGTTGTAGATTTTTCGAAATAACTTAAACCTTAGTTTTTCTCTCATCGACGTAGTTAAAAGCGAGCATAAGTTGTTTCCCGAATAATGCAATAAGGCAATGCCTTAATGGCTTATTTTTTTCCGTGTAATATCTGCAGCCACGAATCTCCACATCTATTGGTTTGGTGCGGTTCAGTTCGGTTCGATTTCATTACCTCATCGACGCCGCCTTAAAAGCTGGGAGAAGTTACAACAGAGACCATCGTCTGGCTCCGCTGCAGCTCGATTTTGCAATCGATCTCTGGTGTTGTAAGCGATATTTAGATCCGCGCTGCAGGTTATCTAATCCCAGTCCGGTTACGAAACTGGAGCGTTGGACCCCGTTTTGGGTTTCTGTTTTCAGTTTCAGCTGCCTTCACGGAGGGTGTGGTCGGTCAGTAGTTATTTCCACCGATTGCGAATTTGCAAATCGCTGGCCAGCGCCGAATTCTGACATTGACATTGAAAAGCTTTTTAGATAAACACAGCCAAGATGCCTAATGGATGAGACCAAATAAAAAAATAATGACAACTGGGCTAGGCTCAGAAATGTTAACTACGCAACAGGCACAGCCGCTCCCCAAAAATTAAAAGCAAAAAATTGAAATGAAGTCAAATCAAAACCAAAACCCGTTTGCTTTTTTGGTTATTCAACTTAACAATTTTTGCAAATTGCGTGCCATGCATTTTTTTCTCGGTCTGCCAAGTCGTGCATGGCCGCAAAGGCAATTTCGCCGCTCAATTTTAATTGCCGGCAATCCAAAGTTATTAAACTTAACAACGGGCCGAAACATAAACACTTTAATGGGCCCGTTTCGATGAGAAGCCGCTCGAGCATTGTCAAGTTCAAGTTGCCATTAATTATGCAACGGCACTTGCCCATTTGAGCGCTGTTCACTTGCCCGCTTGTTGCGCCTGCCGGCTGCCGAGTTTAAAGCCCGCCCAGCGGCAAGTACTTCCCTCCTAGTGGGGGTCGAAAAAGTTACAGCAAGCCCGCTAATCACGGCGATAAACAATTTAAGCGTTGCAAAGATTTCCGAAAAAGCGAGCCGCAGCATACAATAAATTTCCGCATTTCGGTTGCGTCGTGCTGTGACTTTTGTTTTGTGTTTTCTGCTATCGGAAAACTAACACCGACCGCAGCTCAAAAAAAAAGAATGTGGCCAAAGACATACAAAATAAATTTTGCCATTTTTCTATTGCCACACACAGACAGTGCGGCAGCAAGTCACGCTTGAAAGGTTTTTATTTTGTGGCAACAAAATCAAACGAAAAGGGCCGACATGCAACTGCGGCGGGTGGCGAAGGGTATTCTATAGGTTGCATTAGTCCAACACATACACACGAACACAGCGGCACAAGGGCTGCGGCTATCTATGCTGATTTATGGCCAACAACAAGGAGGGCCAGAATACAAGGCTTTTAAAACTCAATTTGCATGCCACTTTTGGCACGGCACGCGAAGCGTTGCAAATCAATTTTTCCCAGAGCGGCAGCGACGATGCGTTAAATTTGAAGGAATCATATCTATTCAGCGGCTAAGTCGCCTGCTTGGGCCAAAAGGATTTATGGATCAGTCAGCGACAGGTCGAAACTATTGCAGTGGCGCAGGACTTTGCACTGTGGGAAGAATTGGACATAAAAAGTCGTTTATTTTTAAGGGATTGATACGACAAATGCAATGATCGCAATAATATCGTTACCTTTCCGCTCTGCAGACACTCACAATGCCCACTCAACAACTATCGAGGAATAGGCAAACAATAGGCAAAACAATTCGAACGCAGATTAACCCACATACGGGCCGTGCCGGCAACAATGTGGGCAAATATTTAAATATCATTACGGTGTTGTCGGCGAAGGGGCGGTGGCGCACCGTATGCAAAAACAGTTTTTGGGAGAAGGCAACATTTAGCGGAAATGCTCGAGTGCTGTTGTTGTCGGGTAAATACCAAACGGGCCGAAGGCTCCACAACAAAACGTGCTTAAATGTCAGCAATTTTCTTGATTTATACGGCGGCAATGTCTTGGCGCTGTCTTGCCAGACAGCAGTGCAAACAACGATAAAAATAACACCACAGTGCCGCCAGTTACGGGCCAGCAAATTTGCCTCAGCCACAGCCACAACGAAATGATAGATACACACTTGTGCCGCCACGGGTGCCGCAAAAAGAGGCAACCTGTGATTGCAGCCACAGGAGCTAGGAGCGATTATGAGTCCGCCACCCTGTCCTTCACAACGCCCCACGGATTTGTTTGCTGGCATGCCAAATGCTAATACCCGGGTTCATTGCTCTGATACTCGTATTTATGGGCTGACAGCCCAGTTGGCCGGCATGCAATGTGAATTTGTCATCATTTGTCATAGTATCCTCACAGCAAGACGACACGTTGAAGTCCCCATAGCGCAGATAAGAAGCGCAGATACAAGAGCTATGGCATAAAATATATATTCATACCTGCTTATATCTGTTAGAATTCTTGCAGTAAAAATGATCAGGTTGAGGGACAAGACACACTTCATGAGGGTTTTCTGCATTCCCATTATACACGACTCGTTCGCATCTAATTACTGAATATGGCAATGAATTATTGACCACGCATATATGTATCTGTACAAATTGCAAATTTGCTAACGCATTCATTTGTTAATTTTAAATTATGAATTTATTTGCATTACCGTGTATTTGCATCTTGACAGTGTCTGTCATTTAAGTGAAACATAAATTAATTTCATTACACCGAGTTTTTTCCCAGCTCGCGCCTAGAGCCGCTTAATAAAGTTTGTAATTTGTGCGAGTGCTGTGTACATTTTTGGTTAATTAAATGATTATGTTAATGGACGAGCGGATGTACAAATGATAAACAGCAGCAGCCGGGGGTCAGCCGCTGCCAATGGTGTGCAATCAACCAACGGGTCCAGCACAAATGTCGGCTTTACTGTTAAAATGTCAATAAAAATGTATTATTTAAATGCATATAAGCACATAACACACTCCCCATTCGCGGACACCCGATCGCATTGTTGTTTGCGCCAAAAGAGCAAAAAATGTAATTAAGCGCACCGGGCTGATAGATAAAACAATTATGGCCAAACAGTAAATTAAATAACATGCAACACCAGGCAATCACTCTAACTGGCTTATAAATAATGCGCTGGCTCACGTGGCGACTGCCGGCCGGGGGCTTACATCCATACGTACTCCATATTGCACTGGCACGCCGGTCAAACTATTTATTTCCAAGGTGTGCCGCTGGGCACCGGCGGGAACAAAAGACAGCCGGATTGCCAGACTTCAGAGTGGGTTAGTAGTTGGTCAAGAATCTGGTCTAGCCCGACCTGGCCTAGCCCAACCGGTTTCGGTCGAGAATGTGGGCTAGCCTGGCTTTTTGCTTTCATTTTCGTTTGGCCCGCTAGCTTCTGGTGTGTTCTCCGGGCTTGCGGTTTGTCGAAGGTAATTTAGACGTTATGTCATGTCGGCAGAGTCTCGGCTCTCGTTAGATAATCGCTGGAAGCTGCGCGTGATATAGTTAGATGTTGTCTTTTCCACTAAAGTCGGGGCTGGCTTTAATGAGTCAGTCTCTTAGGTCGAACAAATTTAAAATTAAATTCAACGACCAGGATTTGGCGCTTACTTTATGAAATAAGTCTATATTTTTGACCAAAGCTTAAATTTATTTAAATGGAATTCATAAGCAAAGACGTTTTAAAGAGTTCCCGTGAAAGCAAAGCTCATTTGAGAGCCCCCGAAATCTATTTGATATAAATTTGAAATAGTTCCTTTGCTTACCCGCCTTAAGGAAATATTGCGCATACGCACGGTGCACCAGGTGCCTAAGTAATTGCTTAGAAAACATGTGGCGACGCAAACACACACACACACACACACTGCCCTCAGTGCACAATCATCGCCCAGAGAATGCGTGGTCGTGTGTGTGTGTTTGCGAAGGCATTAGGACTGCGGTTCATTCCTGTGGTTGCTGCAGGCAACAATGCCAGATTGCACTTTTTCCGCACAGTTGCAGGTGCAACGGTGCCTCCCGTGGTGCCACTCGCTGGCTAAGTGCTCGGGAATGGCCGTCCGCGAACCATGGAATGCCCGCCTAATTGATGCCGTAGCCTAATCGCACAAGAGCCCCAATAACATCCATAAATAAGAGTTCGTGGAATCTTAAAAGAATCTCGAAAGCGCGTTTAATAAATTTGGATTTAAATTGACGCTGCTATCGAAGCTCAAGCCAACTGCGTAATTAACGAAATTACAATAAACAAATGCGAAGCGTAGAACGCAGAACGAATAAACATCAATATTTCTTTTTTTATTGACGCTGCGGACTGGCTAAATGACTGACTAAGCCAACCATATATGTGTGTTCGGCGATACTGCTTTTAATCGGTAAAAATAAATACGCAGAAAATAACAGTTTTTAATTAAGCCCCACGCATATAATTTATCGATGCCACCGTTTTGATTCATTCGACGCTGTAGCAACATCACAAATTTGTCTAAAATTTGATATTTGATTAGTTTACACACACAAAATGGAATGGAAATTGCACGTTGTTTATGCAGGCCAGTCAATCGGTTGCTGATTTTTCCATGTTTCCTCCCGGCTTACTTTTTTCATTCAATTGTTGAATTCATGCGGTTACCCAGGGCTCTTTTGGCCTAGCGCCCAGCACCCAGCACCCAGGACAGAGTCCACGGCTTAGGCAATTGATGCGCACTTTTGATTGAACATTGAGCATTGGAAATGAAACGCGACCGCAACTCTGTGGCTTCGCAATTAGATTATCACACATGGGCCACACACCGGAAGGGGGATATTTTGCTTATTTCGCTAGGAATTCTTTTCAATGCCAGTCTCCGCGCGGATAATTATTTTTTGACTGTTGCCGTTTGATTTTCCATACCGTACACATGTGGATATATATATAGTAAATGCAGAAAATGCAATTCGGTGCCGGTGCAAATACCGCATTAGTTAGTTGTACAAATGCAATTTAGTTCGTTACGCTCTGCGGTTGCACTGAGCTCAGCTTTCACAGATACAAACATATAGAGTGATGTGACGAGCTATCACGGGGACGGAGCACGGCCTCGGGGGACGGGGATAAGTCCTTGGTGGCGGGTTTCAGGTGCTGTGACAGCAGGGTTCGGTGTAATTTCTTACCCGAAAAACGGGCAGAGAAGAACGGCGCACGAAACAAAAGTAAATGCAGTTGGCCCTGAGCTGTCAGCGATCCGAGTGTGTGCCTGCGATGCTGAAAGTTGCCTTCGAGATTTATTGGCAACCGTCGTCTCTCTGTCAGACATCAGACTTTTTAAAGTGAATGCCTCTCGGGCCAGATGACAAATGGCCCTGCCCAGGCCATCGTCATCATCGTCGTCCTCGGCTCGCCTTGCCGTCATAATGATAATAAGCAGCATCTTGGCTACGTGTGTATCTGCATCTGCTTGGCTTGAGCAGTTGCTGGGATTCCTCAGCTCGTCTATGAGTTCTTCTTTGTGTGTGACTTTTTCGGGTTCATTTGTAGTCGTCCACCGGTCTGGACGACAGCCACAAATGGAAGGGCACGTGGCAGTCTGCCTATACGTGTAAAAATAGCATTGTGAAAGGAATGTCGTGGAAAAACTACCTTCTCAAAATTTGAGGCACTGTCTGGTTGAATGTTGCAAGCGGAAGGCAAGATACTGTTAAAGTTGGCCACATTTATAATGTTTTTATCCTCCTTTCCCATTGCAGCTGTGGCCCAAAGTAGCTTTAAATGCCCCGATGACTTCGGGTTCTATCCCCACGATACGTCGTGCGACAAATACTGGAAGTGTGACAACGGCGTCTCCGATCTGAAGACCTGCGGCAATGGCCTGGCCTTCGATGCCACAGACTCGAAATACCTCACTGAGAACTGCGACTATCTGCACAACGTGGACTGCGGCGACCGCACAGAGTTGGGTGAGTTATCAAATGGAGCTTTTAAACGAAAAGTACCTATAGGGGTCAGGTATTTTATGAATACTGATTGGATTATTACCCATTTCTCCCACAGAGCCCCCAATCACCACTCCCCACTGCTCCCGCCTGTACGGCATCTTCCCCGATGAGAACAAGTGCGACGTGTTCTGGAACTGCTGGAACGGCGAGCCCTCCAGATACCAGTGCTCCCCCGGACTGGCCTACGATCGCGATGCTCGCGTGTGCATGTGGGCCGACCAGGTGCCCGAGTGCAAGAACGAAGGTGAGTTCTGGAAACTCTAACGTGCAAGCATCAGTGTGACTGACTTCCTTTTTTTCCTTATTGCAGAGGTGGCCAATGGATTCTCCTGCCCTGCGGCCGGTGAGCTGGCCAATGCCGGATCCTTCTCGCGCCACGCCCATCCCGAGGACTGCCGCAAATACTACATCTGCCTGGAGGGCGTGGCCCGCGAGTACGGATGCCCTATCGGCACTGTTTTCAAGATCGGTGACAGTGACGGCACTGGCAACTGCGAGGATCCCGAGGATGTTCCCGGATGGTAAGTACTTGCACTATTTTTGTTTGCTTCGTCTTAAGAATATATCCAAGGCTGGCACCTGGTTTGATTGTTGTCTTGCTTTGCACTCAGAAAAAAACATTGCTTAGAGTTTGATGGGAACCGTCTCGACCTTTTGGTTAATGTATAGGATTTTGAGTTCTTTAAATTGGACTTGGAGGAACATTATTACAAAAATTAGAACGAGGGCTTGAGGGCTCTAGCGATGCTTGTAAAAGCAGGGATTTGAGTCCTTATAACAGTTTTCCAAGTTATATTACTTATATAATTAATTAAACGAAATTCTTGATTTAGGCCCATTCCACCTTTTAAGTTGTTGCTTCTAAAATGTAAGCCCTATATTAGATGTTTTTTTTTTAAATTAAAAAATTGATCTCGTAATTAAGATTAGGGGTTATTGCCACGCTTGCACCTCTCCGCACCCATCACCACATTCCTCACCCTCTTTGCTTTCACTGTCCACTCAACTCTACTCAACTGAACAGATCGCATTTCACATATCTCACATTATCCATATCTCTGGCCTATTCTGACATATCTCTTTACCTTGGTCCCATTTACAATTACAGCGAAGACTACTACGGCGATCTGGATTTGAAGAGCATCCGCAAGAGCGAGCTTCTAGCTGGATTGAACAGTGAAGGCCGCACTAAGGGCGCGCCCAAAACCAAAGCTGCCTCCTCCTCCTCCTCATAAACATAATAACTACAACTACAATAACAACCTACAACTTTAACAACAATAACTAAAGAACAACAAGAACAACAATACAACAAGATCAATCAACTCAGATCCCTTCTTCCCATCCTGCCAATACTTCCCTCACATCACAAAAAGAAAAGAAGAACAAACGAAAAAAAAAGAAAAAAGAGAGAATACTCAGCCAACCACAAATCCTAATTCGAATTCGCATAAAAAACTCTCTTCCCGCCATTCTTCTCAATTGACCTCTGTGTTTCTAATTTATGAATCCCGCACTTTCGTCTTTCATCTGAGTCAAACTATTGCTCTGTCCCTTCATGTTTCTTCTTTCATAAAATGTTGAGCAAACAAATTTAAAGACACCCAAATTGCCCCACAAAATTTAGGCTCGAAGGCAAAGACACAAAATTTTCTGAAGGAAAATAGAGAAGAACGTCGTGGAGAGAAGAGGAAAGCGTTCAAAATGAAGCGTAAAATTTAGAGATTTGTACATTTAAGTGATCCTTGTTTATAAGCTTATAATTTTATTTTATACATAAAAACGAAAAACAAAAAAAATATATTAAAATCAACAAAAAAACAAACAAACTTGATCAGCTCTATTTGTGTCACATTTCTTTTGTCGCCTATTTAACTTGTCATCTCCGTTCTTAAAGTGTGCGGCCCCTGTCGCAGTTGGAAAAGTTTTGAGTGAAATAGATTTTTCCGTAAAATATCGTTAATGTGTGTGTGTGTGTGTATAAATGTTCTTTATTTTTTCCCTCAGCGAAAAATGGTTGACTTGTTGTTAGAGTCTGTAAATAATAAGTAAACATGAAAGTTTGCGGCTCCAGCCATATTTGCCGCAAATGAAAAGTTGGCTGGCATTTCGGAACGACCAGGAAGTCTTTGCTGACGTCTTTTCAAATGCACAAGAACTTTGTTAATTATTCATTAGATTCTATAAACAAAAACGCGATACAAAAACTTTAAATGAATTTTCAAATTATCAACACAATTGCAGGCAGAACCGGCGGCACACTCTCACACTTACCAAAGCGGGGGAAAGGAAAATGGGAAAGCGAAATAGGAAGAGGAAAAAGGGGAAGTGGCACCTCGCCATGGGCCCCCAGTTTTAGGGCTTGAATTCGGTCGGGGCTTCACTTTGTCCCCACTAACTCATAAAAGCTGGAAACTTTAACTTTTGCTGCTTAATGCGAGTGTCTCTCTCTCGTCTGTGTGGGTGGGCACAGAGAAAAATAAATAAATATATAAATAATGGGCAATAATAGTTCAGAAGAAGTCTTACTTACGAGGGTCGTTTGATAAGTCCGTGACTTTTTGAATAAAATATATTTTTTTCGTC
>JAEIHY010015501.1:0-30633 GCA_018904565.1 Drosophila tsacasi | reverse complement strand
CCGGCCAGGAGCGATGCATTCTCACGGCCTTACGGGCTAACCATCAACGTCCTACGGCCTCGTCTTCGTACTGGTCGGCGTACTGCCCGTCCTGAGGCTGTTGCGTTGTTTCCGCTTCCGTTGCGTCAGCCAGCGCTGCAGCGCTTAAGCAGTGGGAGGTGGTGAGTGGTGGGTGGTGTTATCCTTGGTAGCTGGGTGCTGCGGTGCAAGAAGATCTTGCTTCTGGCGGCGCCCCTCTGTCCGACACTTTCATTACACTGACGCCGCGCTTAATTGCGTTTGTGTTTGCGTTCAAATGTTGAATGCGCAATTTTAACGCATTTTTGCACGTGCTTCTTGCCACACCCCGCACCGTCGGCCTGTAGCTATTCGCCCCTAGCCTCCATCCACCCTTCCCCCAGGAAAGACAGGACCTGGTTCAATTTACAATTTTTCATTGCCCCATTCAGGGTGCTTTGGGCAACCAGAAAGGGGCACGTGTTTAGCAATTCGCTGCGGTTTGTCAGCAATTGCAACCCTCCCGTAGGAAATGGCTTACAGAAGTACGAAAAAAATACAGAATACCTTACATCCCAACCCCAGTAAACACAACCCTCGACAGTTTATTTGCTTTATTCATACATACACATACAAACAGAATCAAGCGCAAATAATTAAAAACTTTGAAAACTTCTCCGTGCACTATTGCACTTTTTGCTTTCATAAATTATTAATTGCAGGCCACTCAAAATGCAATTAAATCTTGGTCAACTTGTTGGTACCCGGTGTCCTTGGTCCTTCGGTGCAACAGCTGCCTCGAAACCGAAATGAAACCGAATTAAAATTCCGATGCAGCGGAGGGAAAGGAGGACGGAAATCGCAATGGCTGCCAACTGCTGCCATTTTTGTGGTGTTTTGCCGGGGCCAAAGGGGAGCAGTTGCAGTGGAGCGAACTGGAGGGAAGCTAAACGGATTCTACGTCCTGCGAATGATAATGAAATGCCAGCGCAATGGTCGTTGATTAGTTGGCCACTTTTCCAATAGGTGCTGTTGGGTCCAGGGAGGGGCAGGAGCGGCGAGCGAACAGATGACGCTCTGATGACAAAGTACGCAGGGAGTTTGTCGAGTACGTTCTGTACACCTATTTAGCTGCACTGAGAGAAACTATTAGCTCTGAGAAGATCGGTATCAAGTTCTTAAATAAAATAATGCCCGATAGTTTCTAATTAAAAAGCCCTAAAAATTATATGTAAAATATAATTAAGCAGAGAAAAATTTACTAAATATATTAACTTGTACCTAATAATATACTAATCATCAATTTACTGAAAAGCCTTTTAAGTAGTTTCTCATAATGTATTAAAAATAATAACTAAACACTTACGTTATTAAAAAAATTCATATTTATAAATAATTTTGAAGGTAAACTTGTTTTTTTCCGACTATTGCATCCCGTTTTTAGACTAAAATTAAATATTTTGCATATCCTAAAGCCTTTTCAGTAGCCCAAGGTTCGGTGGTGCGGGTTTAATCGAATAATAATTGGTTCCTCAACCATCTAAAAGCCGAAAGGTCATAGCTTTCCATTTTCTCCCACTGCAGCTATTCATTTAGCATGTAAACGCTTCTGTGTGCTGCTGATAAAATTAAAAAGTATTTTAGAGCCACAACAAAGGACAGCACCGAAGGGATCCAGGACAACCGGCAAAGGATGTTGGCCAGGTGAAGCGACCAACAACTTTTAAGCGTTATTTGTTGTGTGTCTCCTACAAGCTGCTCTCCACAAAACCCCAGTAAACCCCATCCAAAATAGAATATACGTATAAGTTAGCCGGTGTCCCTGAAACTAGTCAGACGGCGAACAGCTGGCACATGACGTCGTTTTTCGGGCGATACGTGGAAACAAAATGTTTGGTGGTCATAAAAATTTCATTGGCCATTTTCTGGCTTTGGCGCTGCTGCTCGGGCAACAGTTGCTTAATGACAGTTAAAAGCCATTTGGCTAAAAGTTTTTGCATATTAAAAACATATTTTGGCAGGGACCTGAGTCAAATTAGTGGATCGTCCTTTGCTCGCCAAGCCAAAGCCAAAGCCGGAGCCAGAGCCAAAGTCAAAGCCCCCGAATCAATCATAGCCAATTAGACTAAGGCGATTTTTATGGAGGCTAATAAGTAGTTTTAAGTGACGACCGGGGCGAATGTCCTGCTGCTCGGGCAAAAAGCAATCCGCCAGCATCCAGCAGGACCCGAGCCGGCCATTAAATCTAATCGCATTAAATGAGCAGCAGCAGCGGGAGTCCCGACCAGCAAAAAATAAATCGCCAGAGTGGCAACAACAGTCTGCTGACAGTTAACGCAAATTTATCGATTGGCGATTAAAAGGGAACAGCAAGGACCCAGGACCCAGAACCGACGGCCAAGGACCGCTCTGACGTTGACGTTGACGCTGTCCCGAGTTATTCCTATGGATCGCGGAGCAGGGTGAGTCCTTTCGGTGCTGCCACAAACGAAAATCACAGGAAATTAATTACAATTACGCGAGGGGGTAGCCGGGGTAGGACTCGTCCCTCCCCCTCGATCAGGACATTTCGGAGCTATCGCAGGCATATGGTTTAATGCCCGAGTCGCTGCCGTATTTATCGCTTTGTATTTTAAGCATTTTAAGTGCCGCGAATTTCGCCTCACCCACAGCGAATAATGATTTTGTGGGTTTTTCGCCATCACCGGGAATAGTCGCATATGCTGGCTGCGGATTTGCCGCTTGGGTGGTTGATAGTTTGCCAGTTTGATAGTTTCGCTAGCTGCTCTTATCAGCGAAATGAAATTGATTGGAAAATGCCAATGAAAAGATTGCATTGTCTGGCTATTAAACGGGGGGAAATTCCCCGTTAAGTGGTTCGACAAATGCATTCATTCACCCACTCGAAACGCCCCAGATCGAGGTGGGAGGTCGCGAATGGGAATATCTGAGTTCAAATCCATGCTATCCAGTAGGTGAAACTCCTGGCTATCAAAGGATTTTCTGTTTGAGTCTTAGTGATAATTTCCTTAATTGATACTTTAACTAAACTATGTAGTATTATAATAACCCAATTTCTTAACTAATAAAACCCTTATGCATTGCATTTAACTTTTCGAGTCCTTTGCGTGATATACAAATCCCCTGCATGACTCACATCCTGCACCGTAGACAGTAAAGCCCAGAAAAATACTCTCCTCGCCTGACTTATCAGATCAGTGAGGGACTTAGTCTATCTAAGATGAAGTGACTCACCAAGAGAATAAAAACCGGATTCGGGGTGGTTCCAGCTTTAACTAGTTTCAAGCTCTAACCACCCACACATTGGGATTGTTAATCCCTAGATGTCCTTGGGTAATCCTCACCCTGTAGCTCGGAGGAAGACCACATCAAAGTCCATTTAAGTGGCTCGAAACCCAGCCAATTTGAATACGACTACAGTTGAGTTTTGTTTACTCATTTGACTCGGCCTCGTATGTCAGTTTTAATGTGTTTAATATTTGCTTAAGCCACGAGTGTGCCTGTGTGCGTGTGTGTGCAGGACCCGGGAAAATTATGCCCACGACTTTGGCTTTTATGCACAATAAATTCAGCCAAGCCCAAACAGAACCCAGAGGTAAGTTCAAGTTAAATGCCCTAAAGCGCATGAGTTGTGGCCTTTGAAGGCTGGACTGTGGTTGGAACAAGGGAATTGGAAAGGGAAAGCAGCATCCTCATGCATACATTTATGCCTTTAATTTTGCGCATTAAGCGTATTTAATCCTCAGCCAACTTTTGTTTTTTAAGGGTTGCATTGTGAAAAGTTGTCACCGAGGGAAACAACTTACTTACTGTCATGTTGCATTAAATGATTGTCGGGCTCTGCTTTAAATACGTATTTATTCGTCGGCTATGACCGCTTAGCAACCCCCCGCCAAAACCCGAAAAACCGAATGCTACGTGACATGAAAATTGCATTTGCAGTCGGACTTTTCCGTCTGTCAGTCCCGGCTTTTATTCTTTTTTTTTTCTACTTTTCCTTTGCAACCCTCTCTATTGCTCTTGCGCTCACTTGGCTACTGGCTGGCTGGTCCATATGCTGGGGTTTTCGGGGCATTTAGCAGCAGCAGCATCCCCCTTTTGTCTATTTATGCATCTCACCGCGAAATAGGATTAAACGCTTATGTAAAGGACCCAATCAAAGTTGCCCACTGTGCGATGTGCACACCTTGATGGTGACGTCTCTATTGCGAGTAAGAATTTTCCAGCGAGAGGGTGCCGCACTCACACATGCCAGTTTTCCCGTCGCCCGGTGCCCGCTCCTCGATGATGGCAAATCCGCTTTAGAAATCCCATCAACGTTTCTCGCTCGGTGGAGAAAACTTTAACTTTGTTTTCGAAAAAATTCCATTTTCAATTTGGCAAAACTTCTTGTGGTCGAACTACTCTCTCCTTCCCCAGCTCTCATTCTCGCAATCTCATTTTCTGCGTAGCAGCTTAAGTTTTCCGGAGAAAAAAAAACAAATTCGGGGAATTTTTACGCCTTATAATTTTGGATGTCTTTAATTTGTCTTGCCTTAGGACAGCGTCGACCGAGGAATGTAAGCAGCAACAATTTTTATTATGTCAAGAACAATAAAAAAAACGAGGGAAGAATAAAACAAAAATATGCTCAAGTTGGACAACTTGTAGTACAAATTTTGTGGTCCATTTTACAAAATGAAAAGTTAAGAGCCAGACGGCGCAAGAAGGACAACGGACGCGCAGGACGCTCAGGACGCAGGGCAACAGGCAGAAATTTATGTAACGTAAAAAATGTTTTGATGATGTCCTTAAATCAAAATTTAAATAAATATCCCAAAATAAAACGGCACAAAGTAAGAGAGAGAGAGAGCACCAAGTGTGTCGAGTGGAGAAGGGAGGATACTTTGAGACTTTTTATTTCTCGGCATATTACATACATATATTTCGGGCTTTCCATTTTTATTTGCCTGTCGTGAATTTATGTCTGGCCCATGATTTTTTGGCATTCCCTTCGACCGATTTCCCTTCACATAAAAACTTGGTCTAGGCAGCAAATAACTGGCCTCCCGTTGTCTCTGGCAAAAAGTTGTTAATGCAGCTAAATAAAATGTATTCCCATAGATCATGCATCATGGCAGATTGCCTCGGATTTGTATTTATGATTTTCTTTAGAATTTATCTTTTCTTGTTTGTGGCTAATATGGAAATATAATTCCATTATAAAGTCCTCCTTGATTTGATTTTGCCACGAGCAGGAAATAAATGGCTTATGTTTGGGCAAAGGCTTAGGTTGGATATTAACAGGCGACTTTTCAGAAAAGATATTGATAGGACAACAGGAATTTATAAAGAAGAATCAGAGTTATTAAATAAATAAATCATCTCCAGATTTACCCCAAAGACCACTCCTACCTTTCATTTGGAAATAAGCCTAAGAGTACGGCACTCTGACTTTCCGGCATCCTCTTATTACCATTTGTTGATCCACCCACTAAAACCCCATTAAGACCCACACTATCCCCTCCTTAAGCGCCTCAAGGAGCCGAAATAACACTCAAAAGGGATTCGGTTGGGGCGAGTTCATTTGCCTAAGAGAAAAACAGTTCACTACGGCCTCGAAATGTATACAAGTGTATATATATCCAGGCACTATAGTAATCGACTCAATGAGTTATAAAAATGCCAAAAATGTGCGCCCAGCTGTGTGGGAGAGAGTGGGCTTGCTTTCAGGATCCTTGCTGCTGTTTGTGTTTATGGAGCGAGCCATTGAAAATTTTGCGGTTTATCATAAAAATAATAAAATTTGCATAATAATAATATATATTCGCTTTTTGTTTGCGAAATGTGCCTTATGCTGGTCTCAGCTGGACGCGGCATCCCTTTCCTTGTCCTTGATGAACTGAAAGTGTTGTGAATTATGGCTGCCACTTAATAGACTGCCGATGCTACCTAAGGCGCGAAGGATTGTCGATTGGGGACTTGAAGGGACAGCGATGGCAGCCCGGCAGCTGCTCGATCAAGTGGCAGGATTAAGGGAATATCTTTCCCAGTTGGAGTTGGCAGTGCAAACACTCAATGGCCGTGATTTCAGCGGGCAAAGGATTAACTTTTCAGCGGTCCCAACAGGGCAGACACGCGACTGGCGGCACGCAGAGCCACGCCGGACGCAGGACCCAGGGCAAACAGGATTCCAGTCCTTAAAGCCGGCAACCGAAAAGGATTGCGAGCGCCTTGTGCAAACACCAGCGCAAAAAGGCGAACAGCGTCTACGCATTATCCTTGCTGCAGGTTCCTTGTTGGCTCAGCGCATTTTTTATTCGTCTTTTATTTATTTATTTCCCTTTGTTGTTTCAGCCGCCCGTGCGTGTAAAATCATTTGAAGCGTCGTCAATCAGAGCGGAGATAAAATAAAAACGAACAGTTTCCACCGAACCTATCCGGCGTCCTGTCAACTCATCAGACATGCACCGGCTTCTTAATTCCCCAGCTGCCTTCCGGCAAAGTGTTTATTTTAATTAGCGCGGATGGAAAGCATTTTTGCAGCTTAAGTGAATTAAATTAGACACGGGAGGTGGGGAAAGTTTCACGGATTACCGCGGACCGTGGCCGCTGTAAGGAATTGTATATGCAAATTAAGTTTGTAAAAACATTTATATGCACATTAAAAATATGTAAGAAACAAATTAATTTGCTTTTTATTAAAGTAAATTATATTGACAGATATTTGTTTGTGAACTGTAAAATTACACTGTAAGGATTTCAGATTGAAGCAATCCTTATCCAAAAAAAATTCCAACACAGAAATGTGACATTCTTTACTTTAGCATTGCCAATGATATAAATGCACATTTTTATTAAAACCAGTCCCGGCGAATCCTGGCCACGGGGAGAAGAAGCTCATGCATTTAAGGATGCGACCCATACAAATGTAAATGTTTATGTTTCCTGTGGCGGTGCTGGTGGCCATTCTGGCAGAAGATCGGGGTCACCAGGGCCACACTTTTGTTATTATGTTTTTATGCGTACTTCCCTCCGGCTTCCCTCTCCTTCTCTCTCCTTCTATTCATTGTGTTTGCCCAGGGAAAGGTATTCCTGTCCTCCTCTAAATTATTATTTTCCATTCTGCGGAGTTGCCACACTTTTTAAAAATTTATTAAGCGCGATTTTTATTTTCGCTTAAGCAGAAGCTCATGCGAGGGCTTTTGGCTGAATTTGTTGTGCAATATTTTTAATATTTATATGGCAGCCACACACACTGGCACACAAATCATCGGCAGGCACCGGGCGGCGAACAAAACCGAGCGAAAGGAAATAAAACCAAGGCAGGACGAGCGCGAAGAACATAAAAATGAACTAAAGGAAAGCAGCATGCGAGAAAAAATTCCTGTAAATAATAAATATCTTCTCGCTCGCGAAAGTGGGGTGGCCCAGCGAATTGGGGGAAGCGCGGAATTATAAACCGTGGAAAACTATTACCCCAAGGATGCTCAAATCCAAACACATAAAAACGCACACCGACCCACACAGTCGTACAATCCAGCCACACAGATACAGGCGCGCTTACGTGCTCGGCGGAATATTGCGAAAATATTGCAACAAGAAGTGGAAATACATATTGGATAAAACTGAAAACTTAATACCCTTTCACGAAAATATTAGGATTACAAAATAACTATTAATACATGAATATAGAAAAAATGTTACGCATGCTTTATATTCTTAGATTTGTGTTTACAATTTACAAGAATAATACTAATCAATCTGATTTGGCAGCACAATAAGCAAAACCTCTTAGAATATAGTAAACTATATCTATGTAATTCATACATTAATCCTTTCTTCTTTAAGGAATGCACATAGAAGTTATCTGATCGTTATTAGAATCATACATTTGTATCTTTTAAAATCCAAGGAGTTCCTTTGACTCGCTTAAATATCCAGCTGATGTTCCTCCTCTTAAATAACTCAAGTATACAAATATCTGGCATTGGAGACTTCAATTTTTTTTTCGTTTTCGTACTTCCCTCCAATATTCTCGCTGATGAACTTTTATGCGGGAGCAACAGCAAAGGAAAAAACACAATGCACAAACAAAAAAATGGAAGAATGGGGGCGAATGTTCGAATATTCATTCATATGCAGTCAGCAGCAGTACTACAACACCCCAGTTGCCGCTCCATGACAACCCGAAACCCCCACGGCGGTTGACTTGTGTGTGTGCGTGCGTATACACCGGAAGAAATATTATGTACATCACAAATGAAATTTTAAATGGGCAAGCCAGTTAGAAAAATAAAATGTTGTAAATAAAGCAATAAACTTTGAAAATATCATATATTTGAATAAGCTTATAAGGCTTCTGACTAGCCCTCCATTTCTTCTCTTAAAGGAATAACTTAAATGTCTAAAAAATGTCCAAAGAAGTACTATTTGATACAGATTAATATATTTTGATTTACGACAGAAGTTTCTTCATTGCTAAAAATAAATTTTAAATTTAGTACAATTTAGGTTTATACATTGCCAAACTTAATTTAAATCTTATTTAAGTTTAATTCAAATAATATTAAGTTAATTTTAAAATATTCCTATTTTCCCAGTGCACTCGTGTGTACAGTGGCTATGCGGGTGTGTCGCATGCAGCCCACTGTGCATATTTTTAATTGAGTGCGCGGGGAATTGATTGTCAAGGACATGAACGTGGACCTGACTCGCAAGTGGATGCAGGATGAGTGGGCTGGAGTAGGTGGCGGTGCGGAGGTTCCGCATGTGTGTGTGTGTGTGCATGGGTATTGTTTGGTTACCGTTACCGTTACCTTTTAGCAATTTGTTGGCGTTTGTGTGGGTGAATATGAGTGCGCTATGAATAACAGCACTTGACTTGGTTCGTTTGGTCCTTTTCCACACCCCGAATCCCGCACCCCGAACCCTGTGCTCCGCATCACCCACAGCTTTTTTCGTTAAGTTTTCATTTTTCGCTTTCCTTTTGTTTTCCTTTGCTCGTCTTTTTTTGTTGGAATGTGCAAATAATATGAGTACTTAAAGGGTTTCACTTGCATGCCGCACACACAAGCTCATGAGGGGTTGCGGGGGTGACGAAGGACCTTAATGAAGTATGGCTCCTGCGGAATGCTGGATGAGTGCTTCGGCTGAGTATGCAAGATGGAGGGTCTCCACATAAAAATGCGAAAGGAATTTAGGCAAAGGAATGCAGGCAACCAATTAAGGGGACTAAAATGTGGACAAAGAGTTTGTGGATTCAGGAGGTGGAGCAGAAAATATCTCATAACATACATACAATTTAAATAAAGGTATTTTGTGATTGCTGATAATTATATTATTATAACTTATTATTTTAGTCTGAAGCATGCAACTTAAGCTTGGTTTGTAAAAAAAAATTTTCATTTAAAAACAATTTTTATATACATTTTAAAATGCAGCTGTTAATGGTGATCAAGAATATATATGATTTAATGGGTCGGAAATGACTGCTTTGCAAGCTTGTGTCCAAATTTGTAGTACCTTCAAGGGTATCAAATTTCCTCTTTCCTCTTTCTAAAGACTAAAATAATATAATCACTTTTCTAAAAACTAAGAATTTCTGTCTTTTTCACAAAATCCCTTTTTTACTTGCCTTTCAGCTATCCTTTCGTGGGCTTCTGCTCTTAAATTCATTCCTGTTGCTTTGGTGCTCGCATTCGTTTTGGGGGTCTCTTTGGTATTTCCACAGAAAATTGTACAATAAATTTTCACAGCTTCGCAAATGCGACTCTGTGTGCCATAAACATGCCTCCTTCTACCTTACGCCCAGTTTGCAGTCCCAGCGGCCACTGTTTCTTGCATTTCCGTTGCATGTTTCTATATCCGGACCACAAATAAGCGACAAGGCAGCAAACACACACCAACAAAGGACTCGCCAGTTTCAGGATACTAGTTGAAACGCAGGGAATCTGGGCTAAGGCAATAGTCTAGTAGTGGCAACTATAGTCGACACCAAAATGGGTATATTATTAGGGCAGATAAAGCTTTAGGCTTTAGGCTATATACAGAAAGGAACGGTTTTTAAAGATGTCAGTTCGAGTCGTATTGTGTTAGTGTTTGAGAAACTTAATTGGGTTAAAAAAAGCAGATTTCAAAATAATTATAAGAAAAATAAACCAATTGCAGCTTGAAGTATTTAATCTGGAATTGTCAAACAAATCCATAATAATATAATCATTATAGTTCACAAAAAAGGACCAAATACCTACTATTAAATATCAAGTATACGCAATGTGGGTCACCCAGCAGAGCTGCTATTCTGTATCTTAGATACTGTATCTGCAATTGTTTCTATCCGGCTTCCGTGGCCGCTGACGAAACCAATTTCCATTCGGTTTGCAATATATTCTCATAAGCAAAAACCTAACTGCAATTTACATTTGTATGGCAGCTGGAGCGCAGGGGGTGGCAGTGTGTGTGCCGGAGTGGTAGAAGGATGTGGCAATACCCCATGCACCGTTATGGGCGCCATTTTGTATTCGCTTACCGTTTTGGGAACTCAACGGACTCGCATTGCAATTTCCGCTGAGCCGCGGCATATAAATAAACATTTATTTCGTGCACTTCCCGCACACACTCGCACCCACACTCACACACGCCGTGGCAGCAGCCATGTTGCTTAGTTTTTCAGTTTGCAGTAACAGCTACAGTTACCGTTAGTTTAATTAATCTTAATTCACGACTGAAACAGACGATGTGCCGCCGCCGCCGAAGCTGCCTCCATTTCCCGCTTTTCCACTCCTTCACTTCGCATGCAAGATTTTATTTATGGCGGAAAAAGAGCCGCAACTAAAAAAAAATAACAAAAATCTGCCGCCGCAGCCATTTTATATGCTTTTAGCGAGTGTTTTCTGTTTGCTTTTTATTCACTATTTGTTCATTTTATTTTCGTATTTGTTTGTTGGTTTGTTGAATTTGAACCAAGCACTTCAAAGGCAGCGTTAGATTGCATAAAAGCAAGGCGGAAGTGGTAACAGCAGGCGAAGGAGAACGAGAAGGGAGGAAGTGTCCCACTCAGAGGGAATGGAAATGCGGGGAAAGGTGGGGACTTTTAATAAATTTGGAAATAAAACTTAGTTTTGTTTGCACGCATCAACAAAACACAGCAAACAATATTTAAAACAAAAATTGAGTCTCCTCTATAAACTTCCCTCTCTGTGACTCTGTGAGTCACTCAATGCGCATTCGATTTTTCTGTTTATTTGGCAAATGCCATAAATCTGTTTCCTAACAATAAGCGCGGGGTGGAGGCTAGAGGGGTGGATCACAGGACTCCTCCATGCGGGCAATAATAATTCAATATTTCAATTTGTGTGTGTTTTTTTAGTTTGGGTTTTGCACATTTATTTGCTCTTTGCACGGCATTCAAATGTCTGCTGTGTGCAGCCGCCTTTCAGCATTGATTTCGATTTTGAATTTCAATTTTGCTTTTGCCTCATTTTTGCCATACCTTTTGCCGGAGTAAATAAATTGAATAACCGGGCGGAATATTTTAAATGCGATGTTCGGAAATCGCGAAAAATATACAGTCATATACTATATTTGCCTAGATACTGATACCAATTGAACCGAAATGGTATTTTATTCGCTTACATAGCGTGGTAAAAACATTTAATATTGCGTGTGAACAAAAGTGTGAATTTGATTTTAAATATTTAATTCCAGCTTTTGCTAGCATATTTCTAACTTGTGTATGTAAAATTAAGGCTAATTATGCTAAAAACTTAATTAAAATAGGAAAACCAACAGATTTTCTATTAACTTTTATAATTAAATAAAGCTTCTTGTTGTCCTTCAAGCTTAATTTATTTAATTGTTATAATGGCCTCTCTTTCAGTTCCCATTTTCAGCCCACCGACATTAATCTCTAATTTGGCCCAAATTAATTTCAATCCAAGTGCAATTCACGTTATATGTTCAATCTCCTGATCCGTGACGACCGATTGGTTTTAGTCAGAGTGGCGTTTCATGCCTGCCAATAACTAGGGGAAGGTGGCCATCAACCTTTGCGTGAGCTGTCAAAGTGACAACTGAATTGCAGTCCCAGGGAGAGGCAGCCAAGCCAAACAAAACACAACAAAAATTGGGAAAACTTTAACAAATGTCGACAGTTGCCCTGTCAAAGAGTAGAGGAGAAGTGCGACGCAGCCAGACGATTGTTTCCCACATGATAATATATTTCTTGTGGCATATGAATTTTCATGCATTTTGAGGCCAGAACTTTCCCGATCCTTGGGCTCTGCGCACGATCCCAGGAGTATTTTGGCACGGAGCAAGCGTTTTTTCACTCGAGCTGTCACTCCTGAAATTACGGGAAAGGAGGTGTGCTGTGTGTGTGCGTGGGTGCTGTGCTCCTTGGTTCATTCATTTTTAGCCAGCTCCTGCTTTTGTTGCTAGGCTTTCGCTTTTGACAGCTAAATGCAGCCGCAGAGGCGGTGGCACGAGGAGTTGCCACTCAGTTGTCAAATGTTTCTGCACTCGCAACATGTGCCCCCATAAGCCCCGTCCACCCCCTCGTTGCTTTTAGAAAGACGTTTTTTACCAAATTGTTGGCCAAAATGCGGCACAGACATTGAGAACGGGAGCATCCAGCACCAAGAATGACGCTAATGGAAGGCTCTGTCATTTGTTCGAAGGGAAGAGTGGCCAAAAGGGGGAAATACGTGTAAGAATCGTGTCATATGCGTTTAATATGAGGTCTTCCTAGTTCGTGTGTGTGTGTGTGTTAATTGAAGCCATTCTGTGGGAGCTTCCTTTTTTCCTTTTTACAACATTTTTCTATTTTGACACCTGTCGTTGCTGGCAAAGAACTTTATTTACTCCATTTGCCATACTAGACAGCGAATTTGCGTTAGTCAAGGCAAGTGACAGATAACACAGGTAAAAAGGGCTAACAATGGTAAGGTTTAATTTAGGATAATTGAGTTTTCAATTAGATTTAAGTATTTTAAATATATGGAATGACTCCGAAGGTTGTTATAATTTACTCGATTATAATTACTTCGATTTATATTTGAATTTAATACTTGTAGTGCTCACACTTAAATTCAATTAAGCTTCCTTAATAATCTGCAGTAATCTAGAGTGTAAACACACCCAAAAGTAGTTTATGCCATGTTACACACTCGTGTTGCGCACTAATCCGTTGCTTTAGTGGCAACCTAATATCTCAGCTTTTGCATAGATGGCATGCTAATGAACTATATCCAGCTCCTGTAGCAATTTATTCCTGCCCTGCAGACCCACATGCAAGGTTTTCCCATGTGCCACCTCCGTCGATTTTCCCCGGGAGCCGCCTCCACTGCATTTTCACTTAGCTGCTTTGCATATGCTTCACCTTCCTCCCGGAATAATCCCCGTCCTCGAAAGGGATGTGTAATAACTTGTGGCAATGGCAGCTGACTATTATCCTGCGAGGGAGGACAGGGCGGAGCGGGAGGGCGGCAGCAGAGACGTGATCAGATTAGTTATTTTATTAGAAGCCCTAAAACACATTTTCCACATTTTTATCTCGAACAGAGAAAATTGAAAGAAATTTTATTTATATGGCGTATTCAATAAGGCCAGGGGCTCCCAATCATAAAAACTGATGGCCACACGTGGGTGTGTGCACTTCTCCAGAATGACTGAGTGAACGAATGAATCAATATCAATGCGAGTGTATACCCTGTTGCCTTCGGTTCCCAGCTCGCTGCAAGTTGCATTTCCAGGGCTTTTGGCCAACTCCAATCACGTGAATAAAGGCAGCCACAGCAGCAGCAGAATCTGCTAACTGCAAATGTTCAATACAATTTGATTATGAGGGGGGCTTGGAAATGGGGAGCGAGGGCCAGGCAACTGCACTTGATCGAGTGCCATGCCATAGCATTTGAGTGGCTTTCGAACAGCCCAGCCAAGTCAGTGAAAATTGCATAAATGCATGGCACTTTTCCACGATTGCATTGGCAACTCTGTTAACCCTGCCACACGCAATCACCACTCCCCAGTCCCGTGGCACTCTTGGCCCTCTGGCTGTCTGCTTTCAATATTCAAAACAGTTGGTCCCATATGCAAATGTTTGGCAAATGCCAAACTTTGGGGGAAGGAGCTGCCTGCTACTAGCCCGAAAAAACGAAAAGCGGCACACTCCAAGAAAATGGGACTCAGTTTAGCATATTCTCCATAATTAAAATGGGGTTTTACTGAATAAATTATTTAGAAATGTAAGAGATATTTAAATAATGCAATATTTTACAATTTCTAACTAACTTTTGGTATACAAATGTTTTGAAATTCCAATTACAATTTATAAACTGTTTTATATGCTTACGCCTCTTAAATTTAAATTTAAATCTATTCCCCAGGTAATCAATAACTCCAGTGTAGGATGCATTGCAGAGCAAGCTGGGAAAAATCAACGGCAGCATGACAGGATAAGCAATGGCTGGATCCTGCCGGGGACACCCTGAAAACAAATGCACACAAATGACCCATGTGCCACAGAACCCGAACCTGGTCCGCTGCCCTTGGGGCTGGAAATTGATGGTAATGACGGGATGAGAGGATGAGCGCAGAATGCTCCCTGTTCGACGGGCAATCAGACAACAATTGTTAATAATAAATGCATAATTTCCAATTGAATTTGAAATGTTTTTGTTTTGCATTTCGGTGCGAGAGAGAATTGATTAACGAGTCGATTGAGACAGGAAGGAAAAAGGAAGGGGCGTCAGACGTTCCGATATGTGATGGGAATTACAGTACGGTATTCGAAAGCTTCAACTTATTTCAAGAAGTATGTACATTGTGTGAAAATAATTTGTTTATAAGCTTTAGCGTGCAGATTTTCCCTTGCAAATCTTTAAGTACGTTTTATCCTATTAATGAACGAACTTAACTTTACAATTAAGTTAACAATAAGAAAATTTCAATGGTATGGCTGAGATGTTTGTATTAATTAAGTCCTTTCATGTTTATGTTTATATCACGATAATTTTAATTATGTTTATAGGTTAACAGAGCGATGTCCTTTTCACTATCTACCTCTATTCATTAGCATGCTTCTTTAAGGTCCTTACAGACCTCCCTGAAAGATCCCTTCAGCTGCCCCCTGGCCAGATGGCACCTCGGAAATTCCTTAACCCCATATCGCCCACTAACAAAAGCCAGCGGCAATCACTAAAATTTAAATTCGATTTAGCCAAGCGTAAACTAATCATAAATGTGGCATACGCATACGAAGTATCCGTCGCTCTTGGGCAACAGTATTTTTATTGTTTTCGATTAAAAAGTCATAAAAAATAGTGGCACCGGGAAACATATGTAAAACGGACAATTTACTTAATTAGATGGCAGCGTGGTCCCTGCTCAGAGTTGAAAAATAAGAGGCGTTTTCTGGTGCGCTACTTTTCCAGGGCAGCTGCTCGGCTCAGATCGGGTTCTACCCAAAAATTAGGAACCACCAAAAAAGTGAAGGTAGCCCAGAGAGCGCTAACCCACCTGCCGGAACTTTAACCAAAAAAAAATTTTAAAAAAAGAATGAAAACCCGATCGTCACAGGGGGAAACCAAAGCAAAACTGTACCGACCACGCCCACAACGGCCCGCAATTACTGCGTTAGTGTTGCTCATTAAAGTTGATGTCTTAATTCGGAGAGTTTTACATGCAGCAGCCAGGACACACGAACCGAACCCCAGGAACCGAACCACAGGCACCCTGTAATTAGGCGCCGCGCCAACAGCCACCAGCCACCAGTCGACAGTCGGCAGCCAAAAACCAAACACAGACCCCGACCCAGACCCAAATCCAAACGCAACGAAACCGAAAACAAAACGAATGAAATGAAATTGTTAACAAATGAATTTTACCACGAAATTGGCCCCAGGGCCAGCGATGTGCATGAGGATGAGCGAGGACCAGTTAACTGGAAAGACAAATAACAAGGGAAGCCGCGCTTTAGTTTATGGAATTTGAATACACTATTTAAATATATTTCAAAATGTTAGTTTTCAATTTAAAAATATAAAAAAAAATGCATATGATGTGACATATGGTATTAACAAAATTGCATTCTTATAGCTGAAAATGAATATAATGCTCTTCATTGCATTTCAATTATTATAAAGTTTTCGAAGTTTTCTTTTTTTAAATATAAAAAAACTCCTCTACCTACTCAGACACGAAACCCTCTTCGTGTTCATCATCCCCACAGAAAGAGGGCATTACAAGAGGAAAGTCTTGCATTGCCTTTTGATTACGCGCTTGGCAATTAGGCAGAGTCTGCCGAGGATCCGGTCCTCCGTGGGCCCCTTCGCCATATGATGAAGTTGTCAGTGGCCGGAGCTACCGTTTCATGTGTGGAACTGGTCTTCTGTTGATTTAGCCATAATCATTCTTGTTGCCGCTCGTGGCCGCGAGCTGCCTACTGCAGGATTGCCGCAGAATTGCGAATAATTTCGCTTTATGGTGCGACTTGAATGGCCAATCGATTTGGGCCCAAAGGGCTGCGGATGAGAAATGTTAATGTGGCTGGGGAGGGGCTTTAACTGGATTTCGTGGCCAATTGAATGAATTGCTTAATCAGAGAGCGCGTCAGCTCAAGCTTAAAGATTGTAAAGCGATTGGGCACACGGAAAAATCAAGAGAGCTTGTATTTTATTTCGCCCGTCAGTGCACCCTTTGTCAGCCACAATGCAAAATCTGCCACCGCATCTGCCAAAGGCAGGACCTCACATCCTGCCTTCGATTAGCCATGGAGAGGGAGCTGGCTTTGTTATGGGCCAGGTAGTCGCATCTTCCGCTCGCCTTGGGTCCTTTTATTACAACATTTTTATCAATGGCCAGGACACAGCCTTTGGAGAAGGATGCTGCTCATGGCAAGCTTTAGTTCCGCTGCTTTGATTTCTCTGCTTCCTCTGGGATCGAACAACTTTATCTCATTCCGTGTGCGATGTATCTGTGTGTGGGTTCCTGCAGCTGTGCTGTTTGTTTTTATGCATTAAAGGACTCCCCCAGGACACGCTACTAATCACAAGTCGTTGCCTGTTGTCACTACCTAATGAGAGAGTGCAACACGACACCCAAGAACACATTACGACACTGCAACAAAAATTTACACATATCTGAATAAATACAAACATTACGGTAAAATATTGCTTGGTCTCTAGAGAGCCTATGTAGGAGGTCACTCTTTCAAAACTCTGATTATTATACTTTGCCAAATAATATATTTGGAAAGAGGATATTCCTCAGTGCAGACGCGGAAAAACTGCCGGAATTCAGGCGCAGGCTGCAGTGCCACATGTGTAGGTCCTTCAGCGTGGCGTCGTCAAGTGTGTTTGTGTCTGTGCGCCGAGCCTGTTGCCCGACACTTGATTTCCCAGGCCATCTAATTTTATGCCTTTGCAGTGTCAACTGTCAACTGCGTGGCAACAGTTTCGACACGTTGCAAGGTCGTTCTTCGCAGCGAAATAGGATGCCTCCCAAAGTCTCTGTATTTATATTTAAATATGCCAGAAGGCCCGGAACGGATAGGGCGCATCCTGTCGTTGTTCCATCTACTACGGGTTCCCGATTCCTTCTCCTCGTCAGCAGCTCATTAGGATCCCTATGTGGACGGAGAGTCGTCATCACACGCTCGTTATGCGATTCGAGATCCCTTCACTCGAAAACACTCCTACTGGACCCAGTTCTCATAAATTTATCGGTGACAAGAGCCAACTAGCGAGTAAATATTACTCAAAGCATTTAAAATGGATTTTCACAGTATTAATTATTCCACTTCAAGATGATGGGTCAGAGTTTTGGTGTCGAGTTTTACCTTGGAGGTTGGACATTGCCAGTACACGGAATGAAATGTGACTCCTTAATTTAAAATTCTTACTTAAGAAAGAATATTTTCTTTTTTCACTTCTAAGCAGTATTACAAAATATAAACTAGAATAAAAATAATTAGTAATAAAATATTTATCTGGATTACACAGTTCCCAAATATATTTAATAATATTCCCCTCATGTTTCCGACTCATCTTTGATAAAATCTTGTCAGTTATTAGATCACATTATACAAGGGAAATAATCTTTAACTTATCCTTTTAGCCGAAGCAACTTCCCCCCTGGCCAAGGACATTCAAAATATGTTGTTCCCCCTGTGATATCGAAATAATTCACTTTTAAAGTCCTTTTCCGGCCTTACCCACCGATTCTGGTATCACACATGGCATAATACTCGTACATGGGAGTAGTAACAAGATTGCCTTTCATGATGACCAGCGACTAGGGGTGAATTTTGGGATCCCCGGCAGAGGGGGAGGCTTTCTGGGGTTAAGCTCTCTCGCCGGGTCTCGGCTGTTGCACGTTGTTTTTTATGTTTTTAATGGCAAATGTAACATTATTTATAACTCAGTGGCGCAGGGATAATGCCATATTAAATGTCAACTGCACTAGAATAAGACTTCGGGGACCCTCGCACACGAGGACACAAATCCCAAACATGAAAAATCTATTGCCCGGCCACAATTCTTTCTTCTGCCGGATGGTCTCGGAACTGGGACACGGAATGGGGGTAGTGGCCGGGCAAGTTAAATCCTTAAGATGTCCTGGCGGCAAAGTAAATCCGGCGAGGTTACCTTTTCCAAGAGGGTTGACCTCGGACCGCAGTCCTTTGTTTTTACGCGCCACTGAAGACATCGAAAGGGAGTCGTCGCATATGACAGGCCCGAGCCCTGAGTCCTGAGTCTAATAGCAAGAGTCCTACGCTCTCATTTTCAATTCCGCTCACATGGCCACATCTGTCCCCTGCTGCCCTGAATCTCCTGTTTTCTGGCTTTTTTCGGCTGCTCCCACTTCCTTCGGCCTGTCCATCCTCCATTGATTTATGCGCCAGAAATGCGCTCGTGTAGCTGGGTCCTGCCTGTCGTGTCCTTTTGGCCATTGTCCACTCGGTTCCTTGCGCCCCGCCGGCTACTTTGTTTCACTTTGGCCACATTTGCGGCTCCGTTTTGTGCATGCCCAGCATGTCCGATAATGACCACAGAGAAATTTCATTGTCCATTCGAAATTCGTTTTGTAATTAATTTAATATATCCACAGGATATTCTCTATATGACTTGCTATGTACATTTCCTTTGTAGATCGGCAGTGAGGCCATCAAGTCTTCAACACGTAATTGAAGCCCAATCAAATTTTTGGCAATGCTTCGGATCGGGTCAATTAGTTAGATGAGGCAGGTTACGATTTTATGAATGAAATATATATATTTTCACAAATTTGATTGTTTTACCTTTCGTTGAAATAGTTTAGATAACACATTGCATAAGAATTAATTTTAATTTTCAGTAAATTAAAAGCCACATACTTTAGAAAAGAAATTTATTTTATTAATATGCATTTTTTGTTTCCTGGCTCATTTTCCCATATTTTAAATATATATTTTCTCACATTTATTATTTTTTCCAAATAAGTACCCGAACTACGCCATGGATTCCATCATTCCACCATCAGCCCAGTTGTAGCTCATTCAAGTGTTCATATTGACCAGCTTCTCTGGGCCCTGGCACACTTGTCCAGAATAATGAGCAATGAGCTGGAGATGCCGAGGAAGCGGAGGGAGTTCGATCCCTCAACGCTTCGGATGCACAGCCGGCAGCGGCCTTTTGTCTAATTCTATCAATTTAATTAGTTTCTTGCGCTCCAATTGCTAACCAGTCCTGGCCCCTTTCCACTGCTGTATTCTCGGCCGTATCTGTAGCTGAGATGCTTCCAAGGAAATTTGCACAAAACAGTTTGTGGTCGAATCACGTAGCAAATGAGCAGCAGGAGCGGCGAAAGGAGCAGAGGCAGGCCTCTTGGGACGGGGAATAATGGCCTGGTTGTAGGGGGAGTGGCAGCTCCTTGTTCACACCTCCTGCCAAATCGATCATAAGGGCGGACTTTCGACTTTCGAGTCCCCGATTATGGTTTAAAGTGAAAGGAGCCGTTTGACTCATTGGCTTCTGCTCAATCATGGCCCATCAATCAGCCGAAACCGAGGCTGACTTTTCATTTGTGCTGTCAACTCCTTCTTTTTCTGGTTTTGGTTTTGGCTGTCCCCTTTTGCCTTTGCGGTTCCCGCTCCTTCGCTGGCATCTCACTTTTCAACAGGACTGCCGAAGCAGCTGATATCCTGTGCCGGACCCGCCCTTTGTTGCATTGTTGCATTGTGAGGTGTGAAATGTGCTCGGCACTCGGGCATATCCTGTTGACAGGAGCGCATCCGACAGCCTGCTGGCCTCAGGTCCTTTCTTCTTATCGCTGCCCCCTCCTCGGAGCGGCTTTTTTGTCTAACATGTGTCCTACAAATGTTCCCCCGAAGGAGACGACAGCCTCATTGACGTCCCTATCCTCGTCATTCCTGCTCCTCTTTCATTTTTAATTTATGTTCTCATCCTCGGTGCCTCTCTGCCTACTCCTTCTCGCTTTGTTCATCGACCGTCTAATAACTCAATTAAATGTTCTGCTCGGCTATCAATGTGTAATCTCGAAGAAAATGTTTGCCGTACCTTTAATTCAATATCCTGTTCGCGGCTAGAAAAAAAAAAAAATAATAAAAACGACGCAGGCAGGATGCGCCGGGATACACGGCACACGGCAGTCGCCGGACCGCGATTCCTGCCGAAGGAAGCAGAAATCATTACAGCAATGACAGGAATATCAATTTACCCACGGGACCACGGCGAATCCAAACGAATCGAATCCAACCAGAACGGAACAAAATGCGAATTGCCCCGGGAAGGGGACCGCTTTTTCCATGCCACGCTTAATTATGTCTTGGAATAAGAATATATCGCGAATTCCCTCGAAGGCGGACGGATATAAGCCAGAGATGTCGAGAAGTTTGAAATTGTGACCGGTAGTGACTTTAATAAAATAAATATTTATCATAGCTTTATTGGATTGCAAGTTTTTAATGAAATACTTGAAACAAATTACTAGTTAGCGGAATATTTTTTAAAAAGATTTCGAGGACTCATTTTAAATAACTTTTTAACCGAAATAGGACAATCAGGGTTATCATTAACTCTATTTTACACTATTTTAATTAAAACTATTTTTTTTGTCCAGATCTTATAAGCCTAAATATTATATTTTTAGACATACACTTATTTCTGGATCACAGTGACAGTAGTAAAACCGTCAAAGTGGCATCTTCCATACCTGCGAGACATGTCAGGCGCTGGATGACTCATGGCCGGAAGCAAGGAAAACGGCAGGAAAATTTGCCGGCTCATTGTTAATACACTCAAGAAATCGAGGAGACTTCATAAGCTGAGGAGGGAGTGGGAGGAGGTGGGCCAGGCAAGTGCAAATCGAATAAACACCGCAGGAAATCAAGATGAAAAATTCTAAGGAAAATAGAAGAGAATAATTGCAATGATAAGGTAAGGGGGATTAGGCGGAAGAGCCTGAGCACAGATCAGGTATGCGTATATAGCCAGCTCAGAGGCGTTCTTTGGCCTAATTAGAGGATCTGCGGGAGTAGATCCCTCTCCTGAGCCAAAGCCTACTTAAGTGCCAGCTTGAGTCCGATAATTGTGGACTAAGATCCGGAGACCATGACCAAGAACCAGACCAAAACCAATCAGCCACTTCATTTGCATTTTAAGCAGCCGATTCTGAATGCGTTTCGGGAAATCTGAAAGCGGCTTAGCAGCGGTTTGGTGGGCGTAGGTCGGAGCTCCTTATAGAATTATCGATATTATTAGGGGCATAATTGAGCTATTTATAAGAGCAGCCAGGGGCCAGCGATCGGATGATGTAACCCGAACGGAGTTCCACAAAACGAGCTGTGAAACCGTAGGTGTCGGCTGGGAAAATGGTACCTGTGAAGGGAACTCCCGCTGAACACCTGCGCATTCATTTCGGCTCCGATGGAATCGGGTTCGTTCTTAATTAAAAGCTGCCTTCCAACACACACACGGGCTCAGTGGGATGCCCGGCCCCAGCCTCCACATCATCAGATCCAGTTGCAGCTCCATCTCCGCCGCGTCTCCCACTCGGAGGCCAAACAAAGGGCCGTGGAAATGTATCGCGCCGGGAAGCAAACAACAGCAGTCAAAAGAACGCATCTGGCTACCCGACGAAATTAGGTGCTGAGATTCCAAATTGACTCTGGCCTCATGCTGATTAGCCGCTGATAAGTTGCAGCAATCAATGCAAGGGAGCTGGGAATATGTAAATTTCGGATACCTCTTTTTGTAGTCTCGCCTCGATCAAATCATGTGTCCAAGCTGAAAAAATGTGGGCTCCAAATGTGACACTATTGTCTGGCAGCTGTTCTTATCTTAACTCCTTTTCACATCTCACTCGACCAGTTTGAAATGTCTTAATCATGAGTTTTTCTTATTTCATTTTCCTTTCCCAACCAATTTTGTATCTTCCAAATTGGTTTCTCGGTTCACTGCATTACCTGGCCAAAATGAAGTTATCAATGGTATCGGCCTTTGGAATTGATTACAAAATTATACTGAAAATTAAAGAGAGACACATCATTAAGATAGTGTTAATGCTGATTTGGTTTGTGTTTTCTTATAAAAAGTGTGAAAGTTGCAAAGGCCTTGGCAGGGGAAAACAAGATTCGATTGAAAAGGTGAAGAAAGTCGCATAACATTTGAATAAAACACTATTATTATTAGGAGAAAAGGTAAAAATTGTTTATTTGCTTAAGACTTTGTTTCAGTGTCTGTTTGGTAATATTCATTAATTCATTATTCATTTTCCCCTCTTTGTTGAAATGTTAATCAAGTCAAGTCAAACAGGTAACTTGTAATAAAGAGTAATTGCAGATCTGTAGGACGGAATTAACACTTTATTCTTCTTTTTACCATATTCATTATTTATAGTAGTACAAATATCATTTTCAAACCTGTTTAAATTCATTTTCCGTGGCTTTCCATCGTCTTTCATTCAATTTATCAAATTCAAAGAAATAACATTATTCCATTCAAGGCTAAAACATTACGTCAATTTCAATTTGTAATGCTCTGTTCCCTCCCAGCTCCGAAGCATCCCGACGAAACCCTATCACGTCACCAATATTGCCAATATTGCATTTTTTGGCTGACAATCGAGAGTCTAAACAGCGTTAAGCCGCTACTAAGTGTCATGTTGAACACATGTACATCAAATTCAATCAAATCAAAAATGAAAACTTCCCTCTCAGAGAGATGGTGGGGATGGCCTCCGTTTTCGGAGCTATTTTATGTGTCCTGTCATTTGTCTGTCAATCAACTGTCGCATATATTTTGCAATAAGGGTTAATTTACGCTCATAATCCTCGAGGCCTGGAGGACGATTGCAGCAAATTTTGTCACACACACACACTCTGGGGGAGAAATATGCCCTGGAGCCAGGCTCTTCGCTATTGATTTTTAATGCTGATTGACAATCGCAGCGAATGTGTTGCCACGGGTGCTGGTGGCATGACCCGACTTGCAGCTTGCAGCGTCAACTTGCTGGATATTTGCATAATTTTTCTACAATTACGAGAGAAACTCAAATCGTTTTCCCCGTTTGAGCTCATTTAATTGCCGCATAATGGACCGACCGCCATTATGATGATGAGCGAGGTGGAAGTGGGAGGGGTCCGCACGGCGTCGTTTGTCATTAACCAAGGCCCAAAAACTGAAACCCAAATACCCACGTCGACCGACGACCGCATCAATTAGATGAGGTAACAGCGCTGCAAAAATATTGGCATGTGTGTAGTGCGGCAAATGTGCAGGATAATGGCGTCCATTGTCCCTTGGCCGCATCCCAAAAAGCTAATCATCCCGCCAAGAGCGCATTCCCACTCATAATTGTTGCCCATAATTATTGCCGTGGCACGCAGGACGGAGCCCCGGTCCGGTGCTGGGCTCAGTGGGTTAATCATTCGTCCAGGACGACGCAGGGGTGTTGCCTGGTCGTGGCTTATTCACACGTAATAGTTGCGTCCTTATTTTGTTCCGTTTTGCGCAAAACCCGACTATTGTTGTTGCAATAATTTAAGGATTATATTCATAAGCCCTGAGCACAGCATTTATCTGAGGGACGTCAGCATGCGGCGGCAATTCGGGTTGATGCATACCCTTCCAGGCCACATCCGGTGTGGGAGGGTTTTGGCAAGTCAACACAGCTTGAGAAGTTCTCTACAGCTTCAAAAAATATTAAATTAAATAAACAGTCCGCCAAATAGTAAGAGCTTTATTTATTTGTGTATAAAAGTGCATTTTGTTTTATTACGAATTTAATTTTAATTTAATTATTGTATATATCTTACAATATATAATTTCCTTGAAGGCAGAGCCTTTGCAGTTTCGTTGTCTTTGATCCAACTAGTACTCGGCATATTTCCATCGACCATTAATCCCCGCATCTTCCGGAGTAGGGCAGCGTGCAAGGAAAATGTTAACCGCAAAATTAATGAGCACAAACTAAATCAAACGAAGCACGAAGTGCGCCGCTGGCTGTCGCTCGGTTCGCTGATTTCGCCGCCCAACGGTGGTGGGTTGACCACTGTGCAGCTACGAGCTCCTCGGCGATGCCATGGGCGGAGGACGGGGTGGGGGACTGCATTCGGGGAAGATAATGCAAACATACGCTTGTTTGCACAGCGAGCCGAGAGCAGAGCGAACGATTTGATGCTAATCGCCAGAGACAATTTAATCTCTAATCAAAATTCAAAATTCGCAAATTTCCGAATCGGCCCAGAGAGGGTGTGGGGCTGGTGTAGAGAGTGTGAGAGCGACATTAGTGAGTGCAATCAACGGCTGTCCGGAGGGGAAACTTGCTGCATTAACCGAAGGCTATTAAGCAACAGAACACGCAATCGTTTGCTTTGTTTGCCGAGCAGATGAACACATTCAGAAACTTATCAAGTTGCACTGACGAAAATATATTGCAGAATATATAACAACATTTATTAAAATATAAAGTTATAATGGATTGAATTATAGCCCATAATTATAACCATTTTTATTCTAAAACCATAATTAGCATTGAAATGTTACCCAATAATTAGTTCCTATATAAAAAAGTAAGCTAACTTAAGCTCTCAAAATGAATCAAATAAATAAATGCCACAATTTAAGAAAATCTTAGTGTATAAAACCACATTTCTACCAGTGCACCCACCCTCTATTTTGCTACTTTCCCCCCCTGAGGGTAAACTCCCCGTATTTGTTATTGTTTGCCCTGGCAATGCATGCGTTTATTGGAAATCGGAAAAATATTATTTTGTTTACATTACCAAAGGATTTTCACACGTTCCAGTGAATCGACCACCGTCGACCAAAATATTTAATTATTGATTTATGGCGCTGGATAACCGGCTAACGGCCATTCTAACCCCTTGGGCCTGAGCCCATTAAAGGGCGCTGCGTTAACGAGAAAACTAAATATAAAAAAAAATCAGATATCCAGGGAAACGTACAGATCTGCAGAGGAAGAGTAACGAGCAGGTTACCCGAGCCTGGATCGGCACCTCGCTTTGAAGTCGCTGGTGGCACATGCAGCCCGAGATGTCTGCCGGTCTCCTCCTTTATTACCATTTCTTGTTTGATTATGGCAAACGGATAAATGCAGCCAGCGGCACAGGGCGTAGGACAAACAGAACCCACGAAATTTGGATGCTGCAGTTGTTGATTCACATTCACAGATTGTAAAACTGCATTGGCCACACTTCCCAAGCCCAATCCCAATCCCTCGCGACTTTCGGCTCTCGAACCGCCAAGACAAACAAACAAAGATCGAAAATTTCGAAACTCAACTCGCACAGTCTCTGGAAATTTCGTTGCACCTTTTCCGAAAACGACGCGCGACGTTGGGCAAACAATACAAGGAATTGCCGATTCCTGGTTCCCAAAATGTAGGAGAGCAAACAGGAGAGTCGGTACCCAGCGGTCCCCTGGAAGTCGATTGTGTAATCGACATTAAGCCGACGTGGACTGGCTTAGGCTTGTTCAAGAAATTAGCATGCCGGCCCAATGAACACGACTGTGGCATCAGGGGATTCAGGATGTTTTGGCGACTTTTGAATGGAAACCTAAAGAAGCGGCACACGAGGGAAAATGTCATCGAGAATATACTAGGTATGGCTAATATCTCCAAATTAATATTTTAAATACACTAGCATCCTAACTAGTTTTAATCTCTTCCAAAGAAACCTGAATTCAAAGTCAACAATAAATGCTATAAAACAAATTAAATAAATTGTAGACAGATCGTTTCGAAGATACCTTAAAAAAACACGGTTTAACATTTTTAAATCAAAATAAATATCTTCTATTCATTTCCGCTTCACACCACCTTCCAGCCCTATAATAGAATCCTTTCAAAACTTTTCTATGGCTCACACTTCTTTTCAAATGTTAATTCAACGGACTCTATTAAAGTCGGCTTAGAGAAATCCAAAGGCGGAAAAATCACCACGGCAAACACTTTTCATTGAGGAAAACCCAGGAGAAAATATCAAAATAATAAACCGTGAGCAGACGTCTCTGGTGGACAGAGGAGCACAATGCTGTTGCTGATAATGAAGAAGTTGGGAACTCAAAGGAAGCTGCCACTCAAAGGCGTCGATTCGAAGGGAGAAAGATGTTGTCACCGGACTTATCCTGCGGAACAGAAGATTCCGTGTGAGTGTGCGACGAATGAAAGTCTCACTTTGATTCACAGTTGAATTCACGGGGCCAAAACGTGTCCGCAACAAATGAGCAGCCGCAGATCCCATAAAAAATGGCCTGAGAATGCGCGTACCTCGGAAACCGGTGGCTGAACAAAAGGGAAATCTTTGCGGAAAACGTTCGGCATCATAATTCGATTGTCCACTCAAACGAAATCGAATGCACAAATCAGAAATCACATCGAAGGGAAGTGGGTCGAGGCCGAGGGTGAAGCGTTCCCAGAAGGGAGCCGCTGCAGTTCCCAAGCAATAATAACAATAATTGTTGTGTTGCTGCCTCGATAAGCATATGGCCGCAGGAGGAAGTGCGAGGACTCCCCCTAATGGACTGCCAGGATCTCCACTCAAGTGTTAAGTGTCAGATGCAGGATAAAAGCGTGCAGCGTGCTGCGTGCAGAGTTCGGCGTACAGCGTGCATCCTCACACCCGAGCAGGGGCAGGATATTTGTGTGCTTGGCCTGGCCTGGCCGATTGCCAAACACATCACGGCCAGCAATCGCACTCTTAATGCATACTTCAAGGCAACTCGGGGCGTTGGCATCACGATAAGGACCTTTAACAAATGACAGCTCGAAAATCAGAGTGCGTAATTTTGTTAGTCCGTGCGGGTGTTTGCCTGTTTAGCCAGGACTCCTGCGACAGGCAGGCCGTTCGCTCGTCCCTTCGACACACGATACCAAAGTCAAGTTCAATTTTTGCAATGCACTTTAAATGTTATCTGCAAGGACCCCGAACTGCTGAGAACGGAGGGTGGGAATCGAGCGAGGCTTAGGCAGTGCAGGGGACTCTGTACTCGACGATAAGGATTAACCACACATTTGGGTTTATCCCAGCCACAAGGAAGAGGAGTGAGTCGAGATATGAGACTGGGAAAGCGATTAACAACAGTTTGAGAAAAAATTAAAGCGATTATTGGTATTTAAAGCTTAAAACAAGACATTTTGTTAACAGTAAAAATATAACATAAATTCAAAATTAATAGAATTTACAGTTTGTGAGAATATACATAAATTAAAGTGCACATAGAAGTCTTTTAAGAGAAACTTCTTCTTTGAAAAACAATCCATTCTTCTGGACTTCTGGTCTAAGGAGCATAGATAAACATTTACGCAGGCATAATATTTAATAAATGCAAATAACTTTTGAATTACGGCGGGGCGGGAGATGGCAAAAACAATTTGTCAACATTTATTCTGTATGGCATAATTTCCGAGTTAACAATTCCATCCGAATCCGAGGACAGCACTGGGGCCAAGGGGAATCCCGCCCCAACTCCACTATCTGGCCATCTCTGAGTGTGTCTGTGTGCCATCCGTTTGCCATTGTCATTTAGTTAAGAGTTTCCTTAATTGCAAACATGTCATCCGCCACCGCCCCCGCCACAGTCCGCAGAGGATGCAACAGTTGCCCCAGCAAAATGATTTGGAGCAGAAAATTGTGCAAACAGGACGAGGACGAGGATGAGGATGAGGACCAGGCGGGAGCATCTGGACGAGCAACTGAGTGTGCATCCTTGGCCACAGCGTAAATAAATAAACGCATATTTAGAATAACATTCGTGAAAAGCTCCCTCGGGAAAGTCCAGCTGGGAACGGGGGCAGGGAAAGCAAAGTGAATTGCAATTGCGATTCGTGTTTTAGCAGCTTGCTGCCCTGAACGGATTTGATAAAAAGTTAATCACATAAAATGCACTTGGCTGACTTCTCCCCCCCATAAATCCGAGTCGCAGTTCCCAGTCACTGCTGCGGCAGTGAGTACTCATAAATAATTGTCGGAGCTCCTCCCAGATTAGCCGCCAGCAAGTTGTCACAGAAAGTTGGCTGGGTTGGTGTCAACTAATTGCCAGTAATTTGGTTTTGTGGCCCGACGACACTCTTCCCCAGCTTAAACTGGGATTTAGTGTGAGGTGGCAGTGTGTGGAAATTTGTAATTGTCAAATATTACATTAAAATATTGCGGGAGGTTGTATTATGCAATTAGTTGGCCAAAAGTTAAGCGGACAGATTTTACAAGCCCGAGGAACTTTACTTGATGGCTCAGTGACACAGTTCCTGGAATGATTAAATGAGTAATTACTGAATTACCCTTTTATCTGATATATAATTTACTCTCAGACTTATTTATTATTTTGGGTGAAAACTATTCCTAATTTAATTTAAAATCCAACTAGTTGGAAAACCCATTTCCCTTCGGCCTTTCACACTTGAATGAAATAGAAAATTTAAAGCATTTCTTCCCATTCAACCTGAGATTGATTAGTTTATCCGTAAGAAATGGGTTAGCCCAAAAGTGAAGATCTACTTTCCAATGGGAAAGAACAATCGCTGCCCATTAGGGACAGTCTCCTCGCCACTTGTCCATTCAAAATCTTCTGGTTAACAGGTTCGTTTTACAAGAATCCAATTTTCTCGCGGGTCTCCTTTCTCGACACGCCGCATTAGGTGCAATAAGCGCAGCCAAATAGCAACAACAAACAAATCTCTCACAAAGTGAACCATAAAATTGTACTCAAGTCGTTACCGATAGAGAAAAAAAGAGCGTCTCTGAAGCTGCAGTTTGGGTCATTAGAAACCGACGGTCGGAGTCAGTTCTTCAGGTGTTTGGAAAAATATTAAGAAACGAAATTAGTGCAGGCAAGCATTTTACATTTAATGATGCTGAAATTGTATTTCTTTTACGAGAAATAAAATTCCAACTCTTAACGGATTGTGGCGATGTGAAGGCCATTAAAATGTGAAAAGTCGTAAACTAAAAATTGGTAGTGGGCAGACAGTCGAAGGGACAAAGGTGGGAACGAGTGGATCGTGTGGTAATTAGTATTAAAATGCATTAAAAAGAAGTTGGGAGAAAAAACCCAAGCAATTCGTTCTTCGCCGGCCAATGAGGAAAGGTCGTAAATAAAGCCATAAAAATGTAAACCAACTGCACCGACCGACTACCAAAATGAAACTGTGGAAACTTAATTAGTTTCTGTTGCTAACGGTGAACTAGGGGTTCCCAAAAAAGACAAAAAAAAAAAAAAAAAACTGCAAGTTCCAAGCGATAAACTCCATGTGATAACAATTAATTTCTGGGTGCTCCACTCGACCCTCAACTAATTTATGAGTGCAGCCTGTTGACATCTCCGTTTTTGGACAGTTCGTAAAACCCGGAAGACTCGAATTTAAACCATTTTCGAGTGGCCATAAAGCGGGGACAATGCGGAAGCAGCTGCGTGGGCGACCCACAGGGTACCACGGAATAGCTGGAAACACGAATTACAAGCTCGATTGATTCGCAATGCCGGGCCTGATCTCTGGATAATTATTTTCAACTTTCCATGGCCAAATGGGGAAGTACAAATATCGCAGAATTTGTGCTAGTCCTTGCAGAACCTACCTACCACTCCCAGTTTTTGTCATCTCTAATCCCGGATCGAGCTGCGCTGTAGGTGCACCAGGGGATAATCCTGTCGGGCCACAATGCGCTGACGTTTGTGCCAGAGCTGTTGACATGCAATTTGTTGAGTGTTCAACCCCACGGCACATCCTAGGTCCTCGGTCTTGGTCCTCGGTCCAAAGGGACTCAGATCCAAAGGCCGTGAGATTGGCGAACAATTGACATTTACCCAGTCCAGGTGACAATGTGAGCCAAACTCGAGGCTGATGCGGATGCGAGTGCAGCGACTCGAACTCGGCTTTGGATTTGGATTTAGCCCCAAGGCTTTGGCTTATTATTTGGGCATGTTTTCCCTCATTTCTTTCCAATTTGTTTTCCCATTCTTTAGTTTGTTTTTTGACAAATTGAATACGTGATGTATGCGGCCTTTTTGAGGTTCCTAAAAAGCATAAACAAAGAATTGCAAATCGTAAATATAGAGAACTCTTGACCCTCGTTGATATTCTGAATGATTGGGTTTGAGCAGATTGTGTTCAAGT
>JAEIHY010015495.1:0-34352 GCA_018904565.1 Drosophila tsacasi | reverse complement strand
ATAATGCAGTGCGATTTCTTTTGCGGCTACCGCTCATGATGTAAGCAAACAGTGGGGGCGGCCCAAAAGAGGTGGGGGGATGGGAGGGGGGGCGTCTACGGAAAGGGGCGTGGCAGCGTTGGCGGCTGCAGTTCATATGTCAAATTTTTGGCACATGTCCAACAGAGGACAAACAGCAAGAACAACAACTGGAACTGGAGAACAAAAAAAAGAGTGGATGAGAAATGTGAAGAGGAGGCAGACTCGTAAAAATCAACGAGCGGCGTTAAGAGGGGATTGGAAATAAGAAAGGGGGTTGGAGGAGGGCTCTTCTTCCGAATTTCTTAGTGAGTGTTGGAAAACGACGGCACTTACAGCCAAACGAGGCGGCATTACTAAACTGCAAGAAAAGGCTATATTTAATATAATTAATTAGTTTTGCAAAGTGTAAAATAATTATAAATTAAATTTAATATGAAATTTTTAATAGGTAGTGCCAGCCTTATTAAAAAAATCATATTATTAATGTTAACAAACCAGTGTTGCAAACCAGTGTTTATCACGCTCAATCAGCTAGGCAAATCTTCTTTATTGTAATATTCAACTTCAAAAATGATTAAAAATTCAAGTTCACAAACTTTCTTATAAAAAAATAATAGAGAATACAAAGAAACCTTTTTTTTCCTCCGTGCAACCAAAACAAATGGACAAAATAGATCTGCCGGATCTCCCCGCTTCCGCACTTAGCACCCTTCTTGGTCTTCTTTTGGGTTTTTGGTTTTGGCTTGGCTTTGGCTTTTTGGTGATGCAACGGAAGCGGATGTTCGTATTTGCACTTTTGCATTTTCGCTAAATGCGCAATTTTGTTATGCGCCACTGGCTAACGGGCCACGCCCACCTGACCGCCCCCCTTCAGGCTGGCGTTACCTCAACCAAAATATCTCTCAGTTTTTCCGCGCTCAGTGTTCTTGCCACCTTTCCTTTTTTTTTGTTTCCGCTGACCTATGCGGCGTATGTGTAATATTTTGTCGAGCTTTGCTATTTTTTTGTATGTTTTCAAGTATTTTTCTAATTAGTTGAAAGCCCCGACTGCATGACTGACTGAATGACTGAGTGACTGACAAACTAGACTGTTGACTGCCACAAGTTTTTATCGAGATGTCGATGATGATGCAAGTCTTTAGGCTAATGAACGAGCCTGCCAAGAGGCAGAAACAGCGACGGGAGAGGCGAATGACGACGGACGACAGGACACAGAAGGAAGTCCTGGAAAGCCTTAGACAAAGGACACAAGTTTTGACTGCCAGTGCCTATAATCAAATTGCATTTTGTGCAATCAACGCAGAGACAGAGGAGCAGAGAGCAGAAAGGACTAAAATAAAGAGCCCGAGAATATGACAAAAATTTAAAATGAAATACAAACGTTCTGGCTGAATGGCTTGGACATGGACTTAAACCGGAAGCGGAAACGTAAACATTACTTTCAATATTTGGGGCCCAAAGTGGACAGTGCCAGTTGGCAGGACACGGGGGCCGGTGGCGATGGGCGATGGACGAAGGGCGATGGGCGACGGTCGACGGACGCTGGGCGAGGTCCTTGTGCAACGAGCGTATGAAAGCTGGGCCCCGGACTCCTGTGTCCTGGCATGTCCTTTTTCGGCATGTCCTGTCAGGCCGCAAAACGCAAACTGCATACCAAATGCGTGTGTCGCAAAAAAGGCCAAGCCAAAGAAGGGGTAGCCGAAAAAAGAGGAGGCCAAGGATAAAGCAGATCGACGGGACAGTGGAGCAGGAGCAGCGTGAGGAGGAGCAACCAAAAGAGGACCGAGGCCAACTGGGCAATCTTTTTGTTGGACATTACAATAAATCTAAAATAAATACACAACAAACGAAGGAGCCCGCCGGAGGGCAGCGGAGTAGGTGCAAAGTGGAAGGGTTCACAGGGCACGGGCACGGAAAATGACTTTTGCCCCCCGGTTTTCACTCCCTTCGCTCCTCTCCATCTCTCCATCCCCTCCCTTTTTGCCAACTCATTTCCTCGGGGCCGCCTTCGAAATTAGGTGCAAAATGAGCACACAAAATAAATTTTCAATTGCACCTCCCCAACGCCACCTCTCGTACGGCCGAAAAATGTAAAAGAAACAAAAACCACAATAATAATGGTCAGGAGCTGTGGCCAGAAGAGGGGAGCAGCGAGAGCAGGGGATTTCCCTTAACGACTGGCCATATTTAAAGGCGGCTTAAAGGCATCGCATGCTATATGGCCGGGCACGCCTCCCCAGGTACTGGCATAATTGTTTATCGAAATATGAATCCCAAATAAACCAGAGCACTGCACTGCACCGCCACCCACCACTGCAGTGTCTCCTCATCATGGCAGCCACCTAAAACACACTCAGAGAAAATTAATTGGAGTTACTGTATCCTTAATACAAATTAGCATGTATAAAATTACACAAAATATATTTCGATGCATTATATTATATTCTTTTTATATTTTTATCCTTTCTTCGTTTCGAATAAATCCCTGTTTTGTTTAACAATACAAAATGCTTTACAAAATCTTTCTTGTATACTTCGAAAAAAATAAAAAAACTACAATTATCAATGCTTAATTTCAAGTCATTGAAATACCTTAAAAATATCCGTAAAATAAACATAGATATACTACCTATAATAGAATAAATTTTCCCACAGTGTAAACCTCTATCCATGGCATATAAACCAGGCAAACGCACAGAGCCGAGGACAGAGACATCTTTACGGTTGCACACAAAATTTATGCGTGTTTAGTGCATGCAAATGCATAAACCAGGACCTCTTTCTGTGCGTGTGTCTGCGTGTATGTGTGTCCTGCAACAGCGAGGAGCGGGAAGAGAGCTACGAGTGAGCTGCTGGCAGGACCAAGGACCATCCAGTGCAGTGTAAATGCGTTAATCTGCAGTTTTAGCATCAGGCGCAACCTGGAACCCGGTAACAAAACAATTAAAACAATATGCAATTTTGATATGTTTATTCGTTGCAGCTTGTCTGCTGCCAGAGGGGTAGCGAGGGGCAGGGATGGAAAAAGGATACTAGTAGCCGACAGGCAACTGCAGTTAGATTACATTAGAGGTTTGCTCTCTCCTTGGCCAGAGTAATTGCATTTAGTTTTGAGCTTTGCAGCTCCGGCTGCCGTGTTTTCAAATGGGAAATGAAATGAAATTGAGGAATTTGCTCGGTCAGTTTTGTGGGAAGGCAAAAGCAAGCTATTTGACATACTCGTCCTTTAACATTTTGGTGCTGGCTTGGTGTTTCGAATGTGTTTCATTCGAGAAGCCACAGAGATTTTCGGGAATGGGTATTTTCACCTGGCAAACTTAATTTTGGGAAAACAGTGTGGCAAATGTCAGAGACATTTATGACAGTCGCTTGGGGAATATTGGAGTAACTGATGTTTCATTTAAGAAAAAATTACAGAAGAACTAAGAAAGTGTCTGGAAACTAATATTGGAAGGAGATGTTGTTTTCAGTTTTAATATAAACTGAGTTTAGAAAGGATAATCATGCTTGGTTTTTAGATAAAGTAAAATTTAGTAAATCCAAAATGCTTTATTATTGGCAGAAAGCATTGTTTATCTTTTCCCCACTTTATTCTCTACATTTGATTCTTTAACTCTTGTTATCCTTTAACTCTTATGGTCTTTTAACTTTTGGGATCTTTTAACTCTTGTGATCCTTTAACTCTTGTTATCCTCTAACCACTGTTCCTTTCAAGACTCTAAACCATTTGAATTAAATTAGGAAACCGCCAACCAAATGCAGCAAATGCAAAACCTTTTTAATGACCCCGCCTCCCTTAACAAGAAGCTAAGCCTTAAGGCAATATGAAATGTCAACAAATTATCCTCCTCCTGCTTTCTCATTTCGGTTATTAAACTGCCCATTCAGCTGATTGCAAACAACTGCAGCAATTTGCAAAATTTTCAAACTATTTTGCACATCATTTTTGTGGTTTATGCTGCAAGCTGCAAGCTACTTTCCCCGCACTCATACAGCGACCAATAAAAGTGATTAACTTTCTGGGCAGCGATATGACTGTGATGACTGTGATGCACCACTGCGGTCAGTCGGGGCGGTGCAATGGTTAATTGTGGTTTATGCCGGCTGCTGTGGCTCCTGCGGCATTTCTGGCTTTTGGCAGCTTGATTAAATGTGAATTAAAGGGTTAAGAAGAATGTGTTTTAATGCAGCTTCACTTAATAAATATTTTCAAATTATGGTATAAACTTTTAATAAACTTCTAAAGCTGCAATTAGTAACTACAATATTATAGTTATTTATAAATTAAAAGCTGCCTTCCCCTTAAAGTTTACTCCTTGAGCAAGGTTTTTTGTTTTGGTTTTGTAGAGGGGATTCCCCTTTTTTTATGCCCGCAAAAAGGCAAACCCTTTTTATGCTACAGCCACCCTGCAAAGTGTGCTACGAATTCAACTCAAGCTGTTGCCCTCGAGTTGCCTCGCAAGTGCTTCTCACTGTTGTTGGCAATTTAACAAACATATCCGCATTAAGGTTAAAAACTTTTAATTGTTTGCTTGTTGCGAGACACTCGCCAACACACACACACACACACACATAAGCCGGTATAGGGCGCCACACACACAAATATACAGGGGTCACAGATGGCGGTTCTTCCTGGTGAAGGGGAAGGAGAGATCCTGGGTTCGGGGGGCACTAATTAAAATTCGCGCGCATTCCGCGTTGGTCAACCGAAAGGCCGAAATGGCAACAAGAGCAACTTTGGCCCAAATGGTGTTTCTTTTTCGGCTCTTTACGGCTAACAGGAAAAAAAAGAAAAGACCAAAGAGGGGTAGAGCAGCCCCTACTACAAATGCCCAACAGCGTTTTTCGGGCGCTTTTTGGGCGGTTTTTTCTTACTTCTTTTGGCCTTTTGTCCCCCGGCTTCTGTTTTGGGCTTGTTATTAATTTTACTTTTTTTTTTTTAGCTTTTTGTTTGGACTTGGAAGGGAACTTGCCACCCCACCCCGCTATGGCATCACCTCATCCCCTCGGCATTGCCACTATGCGACTTGTATGTCACTTTTGTGTGATTGTCACTACTACCGGAACAGTGGAGCTATAATAACTTGAATTTATAGCTGATTGAGTGCAGATTTAATCTATTACTTGAGTTCTTATTAAGAATGTTTGCATGAACAAGCATACATTTCATAAGAAAATATTAGTTTTGCCTTTGAAAAATAGGTACGAGATGAAGATTTTCCTGAAGGGCACCAGAAATCTTTTAATATTTGAAAAAGTGTTGAGTTTCTTTAAAAGAAAATGAGATTTTATTTTCTGTAGAAACACTCATAGACATTTTAAAGTATTTGTATATTATTAAAATTTTAATAATAATAACACATAATAGTCTAAAAAGTAGGTTGTTTGAGGTCCTTTGATTAGGCAACAGTTCTTAAATATTTATTTACCACTTCTTTATTATTTATTTACTTATTTTTTATTAAATACCTCCCAACGACATAAGATTTAAGTACAAGTTCCTTTAACCATTTAACTAAGTATTAGCCTCAATATTTTACCCACAACCTAGACCTATCTTAGCTGTATTTATAAACCTTATTCCCCGTAACTTTCCCAGCCAAAAGTCGTGCCAAAAACTAGCCTGTTTCGTGTGACTGATGCTGTTTTGTTGGAGTTATGTGTGTGTAAGCTGTACTGTGGTCACCGCCTTTGTTGTTGCTGCTGTAACAGCCGCATTCTAATGAAGTTTACCCACAGCAATTGTGTTTAGGAAACGTGCCTTGGCCTGCGTTTAAACGATTTTTTGTCAACGCGCGCACAAAAATGGTTAAGAGAAAAGGGTAGTGGGGGGGGGGGATGGGGGATGGGTACTGGAGGGGATTTCTGCAGGAGGGGAGGGTGGGTGGCAGCCAAGGAGAGTTGGGCAGGAGATCATTGTTTGCCTTGGATGTAGTTGTAGTTGTTTGTCCTGCCGTCGTCGTCGCTGCCTGCTACTATTGCGCTCGGCATTGTGTGCATGTTTAGACTTCTCGGAGCAGAAAGTTGTTTTTGAGTTTATTTCTTGTTGTCGTAAGCGTGATTTTTTCGCAATCCCCAACTCCCCCTACTTCCCCCTTGACCAGAGATTCCGACCTTCCCCTTGTTGGCCTCTTCTGCTTGATTTAATAGAATTTAAAGCTGGCAAGCAGCGACACATTTGCCAACTGGCCGTAAAAATAGCTGGCAGGATTTGGCGGGACGAGTGTCCTTTTGCGCGATGCCTCGCCTGCTTTATGTGCGACAATAAACATGAAAAGAGCCATAAATGCTTTTTCGCTTCTTTTTTTGCTCCCCAGCCAATTCCCGGAAAAAGGCTTCAAATCAAATAAAACCAGGACCAGAAACCAGAAACCGAAAACAGTACCAACAGCAGGACCACAGCCAGAGGTCGACCGGAGGATACGCTTTTGATAGCGCCGATAATTTCACCCTGTGACCACCGAAAAAACCCCTCGAGTTTCATGATAGTTTTATTTTATTGTAAATTCATTGGAATATATGGTTGTGCTGGAGGCTCGGCAAAAACTTTGTTTGCAGCTCCAAATTATTGCCTCTCCTTGGGACAGAGTATCGGGCAGCTGTACGTCTATATCGGTAAACTACTTTTCATTAGTGTAAGACTCACTCTCTCTTCGACAGGTGATTGTTATTCCTCAAGGAATAGTTGCGATAAGTGACTCGCTTTTATTATGGACTCTTTTCACTCACAGATTTAATTTGAAACTAACTTTATACAGCCAACCTTGATGGGGCACTTCGTTTTAATACACACTTTTGGAGGGAAGAAGGGTGTTGAAAATTAAAAGAAATCACGAAGGTGTTTTTATTGCAAGGAATTGGATTTCAACAGAGTTTAATCTCTTTTTAAATATTTAATTTATTGAAAGCAGTGTTATTTTTATTGGAAACGATTTTAAATGATGATGATGTTGATTGCAGCTTAAGGTACAAATTTATCCAAGCTACCTTTGGAATCTTTTTAATATGTAATTTATATTCCTAGAGAAGTTTTACTTGTAGTTTAACAAATATTCTTGAAATAATTAAAATCATTAAAAAAAGAAGGACAATTTTTGTTGTTGAAAATCAATGTTGAAATGGAATAAAATTTAATCTAGCATACTTTTGGGGTTTTAATATAAGGAATCCATATCCCGAAAGAATTATTTCCAAATTTATTGGGATCTTTTAATTTTGTCAAGAAATGAATACCAACCTGCTTGTGCCAAACAACTTCAAAGCCCTAAGCATATCTCCAGAAAGAGCTCTAAGTATTTGTTAAGCGATTTGGCTTCAAATCAAAACTACAAGCTCTAATCTTTATATTGAAGATTTATACAATCTCCCCTCTAGTTTTATGGCTCCGCCACGCACTGTACTGGAGTTTTGAGGGGGGCAAGAAAAAAAAGGAAAAAATACGGAAACATGACAAAAACCCAATAAAGTGTAAGTAACGACAATGCGAAAACGAGAGGAGTATCCCCTCTAAGGATGGGCAGGGGTTTTTTTGAGGACTAAGAGGCGCGCGTAGACCGCGCGGAAATAGACACCAAAATATTGGCAGCTTGTTTAAGCTTTTTGGCCATTTGGCATTTGGCCCCATTGTTGTTATTTTTATTGCTCTTCTTTTTGGACCTCAACCCTCATTGTTTTGGTCCACAAAAATGTTGCGGTTAACAACACAGTGGTCAACCACAAGTGTAAAAAGGCCAAAACCAACTCCAGAGAGAGAGAAAGAGAAAGGTAGAGAGGGGAGTGACGACGGCCGACGAGGCTGGCTAAAAGTTTCATTTATTAAAAAGTTTGTCACGCGTGTTTGCTATTGTTCCTTTGCCACTGGCCAACATTTTTGTAATGAGTGGCAATTTTTCACGTGTTTGCCATGACAATTGCAACTGTTTTACTGTTTTACTCTTTTACTGTTTCACTGTTTTCATTCGCTTTACTTGTGGGGGAAAAACCCCCTTGGTTTTTACTGCTTTTCCACAGTCTCTTTCCAATTAGTAAGCAGTTGGCCTGCAACTCATTTGCTGTTTACACTGCCAAAGACAATTTATCTTGCCATAACGCGAAATTGTCGCTGCCAGTTGCTGTTGTTGGGCGTGGGCCTCATTCAATGGGAAACATGCCGCAAGTTCATAAATTCACCGCCCAAACCCAAAAACCCATACAAACATACATACATACATACATACATACATACATTTTCCCGCAACGCAGCTGTAAATTTGCTGGCGCGCATGTGATTTATAAAAATGTTGATTGGAATTTTCGAACTGCGGCGGCAAGGGAGGGAGGGAGTTTGGGGGCGGGCGATATTCAAGTGAATATCGATAGCCGGGCACGATTTTTCATAATTTTTTATGCCTTTTAATGTTGCCACGCATCCGGAAGCAGCAGCGGCAGGAAAGGCAGGAAAAGTCGGAAAAGGCGGCAGCTGAGCACCGTGCAATGCGGCGTATGAGTAATATTTGTTATTTATGCAAATGAAGTTTGCCCAACTGCCAGTGGAATGGGCTTTAAATGGTTTTTGGGTGGCAAAAAATACAACAAAAAAAAGTGAGAAAGAGAAGAGTAGGAAGCACCGAAGAGCTCTGGGCGACTATGGCTTAAAGACTTCCCTTGTGTCAAACACCGAAACATCAAAAGGCGACCGGCAATAAATTGCCCAAGTGACAAAATGCATTCGCTGGCGACAGTCCTTGTCTAGCAACAACAACAACAACAGCAACAGGAACAGGACTACAACTACAGAAGCGACAACAACAACCATAACAACTGGCCAGTTTATGGGCCTGGCCAAAGAAAAGGCGAAACAGTTTTGCAAACTTTTTCTTCCCATTTTCATGCTTTGGCTTCTGGTGCACAGAGAAAATAGGAAAATGTTTCTTGAGTGTCTTTAAAGTTATTAGAAAGCTCATAAGTATGCCTAGGAACTTTAAGTAATTTTAAATCTCTCGGAAAAGTGTCCCTAAAAAAGGCTCCTGTAAATATATGAAGCTGTCATTTTCATTGCCTACTTTTAGGTACTTTTTAAAAGAGTTTTAAAAATGCCTCTTTTGTTTTTCTCTTCCTAAATAATGTGTGTGAACTGATCTTGCATAATTTAATGTTAATTATCATTTTTAATATAGAATTAAATTACATATAAATGGTTTTCTTTTTTAAATCTGTCAAACTATTAGAAACTTTTCGAAATAAATGCTGAAGCTGAGAATTACTTTTGCTTTGTTGATTTCAACTGAAATTATCTTATATAAAAATCCCATATTGATAAGAAATGTATTCTTCGTTGATATTTTTCCTTGTGTTTTCCTAGCTCCTTGTTATCCTCGTGGGCCATTTGCTTGTTGCTTTGTTTTTTGCGCCCTTAGTTATGTGCTGCAGATGCACTAAAAAATGCCAAAGTAAACACGAAACGAAACGAAACGTAGCCAAAGGAACGGAAAGAAAAGGGGTGGACCAGAAGGCACCCCCGACCTGGGCCACTCCACCACTCCACCCCTTTTCCCTACTCCCAACAACGTACTACGTGCAACATGCGCCACGCAAATGGAACAACTGCAACTCCTTGCTGCATGCGAAATTGGCGGCGTATCTGCAGCGTTAAGTGGGTCGCCTAACAGGACAACACTTGCCGCCATCCCGGCCATCCCTCAACCCCGTGCCACCCTTCACACTTAGCTCGTGTTCTCCTGCCCATTCAGCCGTTAAGGATGCACGCAGCCTGACAGAGAGAGAGAGGGAGGGAGGGAGGTGGCCCGGGTGAGATAGTGACACTAACACCAACTTCCAACTGATGTTGTGTCCATTACCCAAAAAGGAGAAAAGAAAAAAAAGGAAAACAAGTCCAGCCTGCTGCCACCCCCTGCTGATGACTTGCCGCAACGATTTATCAAGCGAGACGCAAAGGAAGGCAGGCAGCAAATTGATTATGCTAATTACAGCCGGTTGCCCCAAAGGATATATCCGAACTGTCAGCAAGTTTGTTGTCAAGTGAAAAGAAGGGTCCATATATGAGGAAAGGAGATTAGGAGGTCACTGGGTTGAGTTTTAGTACAGCTTTAAAGTTATGGAAAGTTGAAAGGATAATATAAAATTTATCTTGAAAATAATTATGAAACTAAGATACAAAATTAACAAATATAATTAATATATACATAAATCTCCCCCCTTATTTTTTCCAGAGTATTTAAGCCTTGACCAAGCCGCAGAGCCACCTATTAGGGGCCAGTTAATGATTGTCATTATGTAATGACAGCTTTGAGGCCAGCCAAGACAAGCCAAGGCAAGGCTTTTCCTGTTCCCCTTCCGCTCTCTCCGCCCTCTCCACCGAAATGGAAAACTAAACGAAAATTGTTTGGGAACATTAAATTTGCATAGAGCCCCAGAAAATGGTGAATCCTTGACGTGGCTCTGTTGTGGCAGTTGTATGAGCGTTGTATGTCACAGGACTCGCTCGCTCGCTCGCTCGCTGACAGTTCGCCGCCAGTCATTCAGTCAGTTAGTCATTCATTCAGACCGCCCTCGTCCATTGTTTACTTGCCAGAGATGATGACAGCAGTTTTGTTTAATTTCAGTTTTAGTTTGCCCAGCTCTCGGCGTCGTCCTTTCGGTCCCCTTGCTATCCTTTCAAATAAAACAATTTATGGGATGGTGCAGGGCCTGGGCCTGGGTCTGGGCAAATTAAAAATTTGTGCACAAATATAAAAATCGGGAAAAGTTTTTTCTTGCCGCTGCTGCTGCTGCTGCATGGCACCAAAAAATGTTGTCAACTTTTATTACAACTTTTTATTTGTTGCTTTGTGTGGCAAGAACAACAACAAAGTTGACACTTAATTGATGGTGGCAAGCCGTGATTGGTGCCATCGGGCGCGAGGCGCTGGGGGGAGGGTTTTAGGAGGAGGAGCGGGAGCGGCAGGCTATCAAACGAAATTGGCGCGAAAATCGTTTTAGCAATTGCAGTTTCAGTTGGCTTTTCCCGCCATTAAAGCAGGCCAGGAACAACAACAAAATGGATCAATTATTTAAATGCTAAAAATACCATTTGCCCATTGAGAGGGACAGGCAGACAGACAGCCAGAGAGATAGATAGCATTAAACAATGGGCTGCCATTGCGAGATGGGAAACCAATTGATATTTGTAGTGTTGAATATTTAATTGAATTTATGAAATTATGGCAAAATAAATTCCACCAGCTATGAATATAAATCACACACACACGTACACACTCGTGGCCAAAAGCTCGAATCTAATAGATTAACTCATTTCGAGCAATTTAAAAGTTGGTTAAATATTCAAAGAGACGGAATTCGAAATATATTGTATAAATTATCAAAAATATTTCGTTAGACTTTAAGCTCAATTAAGGCAGGAAAACCTATAACAATTTTAATAGTATATATATCAAGTTCATATTAAGTTTCTCTATTAATACCAAATTCCTTTTTGCTTTGCATACAAACCACCACTCACAGGATGTGCTCTCCTTACAGAATATCGATCACAACAGTAAGAGGCTCTACTCGTAAATCAAGCCGGACAATCCGCACACCTGGCGGCGGCTCCTTGGCCTTTTAAATTATGTTATCATTGAGCTGAATGCAATTAAGGCGCCATGGGGGGCTCCGTGTGTCAATCAGCGGCGTATAAAGCCAGGAACCGAGAGTCGGCAGTCGGCAGTTGGGAATCGAGAGTCGAGAGTCGGAAGGCTCAATGTTTAAGCAGATAATAAAGCAGGCAGCAGACAGCAGGCGGTAGCAGGAGGCAGTGGGGGAAATCAAGGGAGGTGACTGGGGGGAGGTCACACAAGTCGAAGCACGACCACGAACGCCACGAGCAGGGTTATCATTCCTGCGGTAACCAACGCCACACACACCCAGGCACATGCATTAAGCTTAAGGAGGGGAACAGGAAATGTAAGTGCACTGCCAGAAAAGGGTAGAGAGAAGTGCCTGAAGTCCTTTTTAATCTAATACAGTTAAAATTTAGGTAATAAATTGCTACACAGAAGTTTTAGTTGTAGTTTTCAAATATTTGTATCCCTAGATTTACAATCCTCAGTTGTTCCTTTTTCCTGAATTTCCCTTAATTTCTCTCCTTTTTCCCGTGTACTTTACCATCACTGAAAGCACAAAATTGTCTTTTGCCATTCTCCGATGCACCATTCACCGTCGCTCCGGCCTGGGTTTCCTCCCTTTAGATTCTGATTCGGATTCGGATGAGGATTCAACTGCCGCTGCAATTGCCACGAACACGACACATGGCGACAACTTGCAAGACAGCGGGCGGGAAAAGCAGCGGAAAATGGAACCGGAAAGCGGGGGGGAGGAATGGAAAAGGAAGAATCACAGCAGGCAAGCTGGATGATACGGGGCGGGGATCCAGCTGAGAGCCAGATAGTTGCCCGCCTCACGCACTCGAGTGTAACGTGATAATTTGTCTGACGTTACGTTGATGCCGCCTCGTCCTACGGGTCGAAATTGCCGGGTGGCGAGCGGGTGGGCGGTCCATGGGTATGTTTTGGTTTTCCACTCGGTTCTGGGATCCTTGAGCCACGCCACCTCCTCCATCCATCCATCCATCCATCTCCCTTCTTCCCCCCTCATTTGCTGTCGCTGGCTGCCATTCAGCAATCTGTCACCTGAGTAACAATTATACCTGCTGGCATTTTAAGTGTGCGATTGTAAGGGAAATCTCCGCCAGAGTCCTGGGTCGCAGTTGCAGGTCTGTATATATAGGTCTGTGTAAGTACACTAAGGAAAAAGAGAAAGCCTTTAATATAGGGATAATTTAGAGATAAACCTTGACAGACTTTATTAAATTAATTCCTTCAAACTTGTTTGATAAAAAGTTTTCCCTTAGTCTTATGTTCCTTTGTGTTGTTCTTCATAGTTTAAAAAGCATAAATATTATCTTAAAATTAAAGTTCCTCATATTTTCTCTGCACATCCTTGAAGTATCATCGCTTGTGTGTGTTCGTTAACTGCCGCACACTCGAGTTGCCAGTTACTGTGGCGAAGGGCGCCGAGTCGAGCCGTCGAAATCAATCAGCTTTCGCAATTGCAAATTGCTGTGCAAATTTCTTGAATCCAAAATTGACTTTATTAAAACTTGCACAAAGGCGCAGCTCCCATCTGTAACTGTCTGTATCAATATTCATACGCCCTGTGGGACGACCACAGAGGCTCTACTCTCGGATTCAGAGCCTGTTTCGGTGTCTGAAACTAATCCAAGTGAGTTAACCGACAATTTGCCAGCCATCGAATAAACAAGGCGGCCATAAAATCTAGCCTGCCAGCCAGCAGTTAACAATCGATGGGCTGTCGATTAAATCACACAGCCCGAGACAATCCATAGACATAGAAAACCGCAAACGAGCGGCATAAATCAATTGCTTTTAATGCCCGGGCTTCCTCGACTCGGCTTCGCCTTCGACTCAGAGTTCAGAACGCGTTTTCGATCATAAATTATGGGGTAGCCCCAAGGATGCAACCAGGGCCCAGCCAGGGTCCGGGATATGCTGTATATATCCAATGACGACAAATTCCCGCTGCCCAAAAACCTAATTAAGCCAGAAGCCAGGAGCATCGGGCAGCCGCTCCGGCGGAGTCTCCACCGGAACTGGTCATTGTTGTTGTTTCTGCCATGCTGCTGCTGCCGGGCGTTTGGTGTTGCCGCTCAAGTGTTGCTTTCGTGGTTAATGCTTAAGTAATTACAATGCCTGGCCAATTAACTATGCACAGGCAGCGGCCACCGTTGGAGATTGGCAGGGGGCAAGCCGACAGAGAGAGAGAGAGAGAGAGAGAGCTGCTAATGAAGCCCCCTCTCGCATTAGCACCGGAACTGGGAGGTGCAACGGCAACAATATATATACGAGTTTGTGGCACAGCTTGCAGCTAATTATCACACTTGAGCGACGGAGTCACATCGTGTCCAGTTTATGGACCCACTCCTCCGTGAATTAAGACGGGAGAGATCCACAGGTAAAGGCAGCTATCCATTCATTCCATTCATTCATTACCTGTGTCTTGGCATCTCGACAAATTCCCAGCAAAGCGGATTTTTATGGAAATTGATGTTATGAACTCGTCGATAAGCGGCATCGATCTCTCTCCGCTTGATTGATTGACGCCCGGCGTGAGCTTCATGCTGAAGTGTGTCCCCATATATACATATATATATATCCTGTATAACCTATTCCCAAAGCTATTCCCCTGACCCAGAACCAAGTTCGTGGAAGACAAGACAAAGTCCCTTGGAAAGCCAAAGACTTTGCCGCAGACTTTGCGACGCTGCCGAGTGCTGCCGATGATTATTTTTCATGCACATCGCACATCACCAGACGTCTTCATACACTAGCCAAGGGATATAGGTGCTTCAGGAGATTTATTGGTAAGAGAAATGATTATAAACTACCTCTAGAGATATATTTCAGGAGAGTTTAAAGAGTTGAAAGAGGAAAAATCCAGACTTATAATAAACCTAACTTAAAACCGCATTGTTACAAATTTTGTAAGTTTTTTTAGACCAACTTCAAAGGTTCTTTTTATATTTTTTAATACATCTAAGCTCATTAAACGCTCTATTTAAATTTTAGTTAAAGAAAAACTTATTTCTGCTAACAGAAACTCCGCTATAGCCTTGAGGTTTCTTCTAATTCCCCCTCCTAGGGTATGAGTCTATCGGTTTCTAGGGCCTACTCCCAACTCGTGGTTATTCTTTATGTTCCTTGAAACTGTGGTTGTTGCCTTGTGGTTGTTGTTTGTGTCAGGCCCTCAAGGCCCCCTCCTTACCAACCCCGCTGGCCAACACATAAGCCACTTAAGTTTTTGTGGAACACGCGCCTCGGCCGCAATTTAGCGCCAAGTTTTTCGGGGCGTCATCGATGCCGCGGCGTCTGCCAAACGCATTTGCCAGCCTTTCGCTGTTGGGTTAAGACACAGGGGTGGTGGGAGTGTGGGGCCGGAGTGGGTAGAGGGGGGCAGGAGGACCTCTCTGCATGCTTTAAGAAACTTCTGGCAAGGCAGCCGTGGCACATAAATTGCCGGGGCTGCAAAGCGGCTTAAACGAATTGCCGCAGCCCGCAAGAAGTTGGCTTGGCTAGCAGTTGCAACTGCATCTTCCTACGCGCTGTCCATTTGCAGCGCACTCCTCTTTTGGCCAGGACCCTATTTCAAGGCACTGAAAACGATGAGTTGACGATGGGATTGAATTGTCCTTTAATTAACTACCATATGGGTGATATTATGTAGCTTTATTCTTCAAGAAAGGATGAAAAAATTGCAATAATAGACTTAAACTTGAACGTAAACTTAAAACATTCAAAACATTGATATATTTCACTGCAGATTCGTGTTCAGCAAGTCCGTTATTTTATTATCTTTTCAAAAGCTCACAAGAAAACATCAATAAACATAAAAAATAATCTTAAATGACTTTCTTAGATTCATAAAATTGATTGTATATTTTTTCTCAGTGCCCATTTCTCGTCTCTTTTGCTTGGCAAGTTTTCGGTTGGTCTTAAGTTCTGCGCAATTTATAAATAGTTTGTTTAGTTTTAAAGTTTCGCCTGCATTTCGCTCGGCGCCCGCGCCCCTTCTGCTTAGGCATTATCTGCTGGATGCCGCAAAGTATCCTTTTAAAGTTTTGATACTTTGCTCGATAGGAGTGTGCGCCGCCAAGGCTCCGTTCCCCCTCCCATTCTGGCCGAGATGAACAAAGGAATTTATTGGCAAATTAGATTTGGCGCAGAAATGTGCGCAATGAGCGGAGTAATTTATGTTTCGCCGCGAAGTAAGTTCCAGTAAACTTGCCACAGTTTAAGTTTCGCACTCCATCAGGCATACTTTTCATTCTTCTTAGGCGAAAATAAAGTGGAGTCTGTACTTTGTACTTGCAACAGATTAAAACCATATTAATCTGGTTGAAATTGAGATGCATTTGGGGGTGAGGAGTATGCAAAGGAAATAATAGAAGTTATAGTAAGCATATGTGTATCTTTAAATAAGAAATACTCTATAAATCCTTGAGATACTTTTGATACATAAATATATAAATATTACATGCTTTTACTTCAAACTTTTGGCTGTAAATCCTACTCCACAGACCCATTAACTTGGCAAGGTTAAATGCATTTAAATGCCAATTTCTGTAATATCCTGCATACGCTTCCTTTCCCATGTGTCACGAGGGTCTCAAATATTTTGGCCAGCGCCTCGGGGCATGCAATTGGAAAATATTCATCGAGGCATCCGAGGCAGCATTCCAGCTGCTCTGCCCCTCGTCATACCATCTCCCTGCTGATGGTTCAATGCAGTGGAGAGCGTTTGACAAATCTGACAACGCGACTAAGCGACGCCTCGGCAAGGCCTTCCACCATTTGCCACCTCTCGCTCCCTGCACCCCCTGGAAAGTGGCATGCTTTTAGCATATTTTACATGCCAATCTCTCTGGGGACTGCCGCTGCTACTGCTGCTGTTACTGTTGCAGTTGCAGGGATGAAGAGGAGCTGGCAATGACTGCATTTATGCAAGTCGTAAGTAAAACTTTTCGCACGCAAAACGCAACTCGTAAAGTAAACACAGTCGAAAACTAAGTTTTCGCCGGAACGGCGTATATTTCTGGCGGTTGGGGTAGGGCTTTTGGGGTCTTTCTGGGTCTTGCGCTCAATTTGCGCATTTTTTGCGCGCAATTACTCAGTGAAGGCTTAAAGTGCAGCCACGCTTTTGGCCCCCTCTTTGCTCACTTTCCTCGTTGGCTATCTTTTTTTTACCCTTGAAGAGGAATACTGCATACAATAAAAGCAGTTAAGAAAGGAAATATAAAATTAAATAGATAAATAATAATATAAACAAATTTAAAATATATATTTTAAGGCTTGTAGAACCTAATAAAAAATAGTTTAACTTCAAAAACAATTTTAATGCGTTTATAGTTTGCAGATAAATAGGAAGACGAGTCTTAATATCTCTAAATACCAAATCTTAGCTTCGAAAGCTTTATTATTTTTAATAATTATTTTGTATAAAGCAATAAATTTGTTAAAATAAAATAGTTCTCTAAAGGAAGAAGAGGTTCCCAACAAATTTAAACACTTTAATTTCCAGAAATTCCTCTTCATTTAATCATATTTAAACCTATATATTTGTATATCTTCTTTGTTAGGGTATTCCTTTAGTCTCAAAACCCTTAACAATTTTTATTTTCTAGTTCGCTTGTGTCTTCTGAACCCTCTTCCACCCCCTCTCCCACCCCCCTTGGCTGGCAGCGAAGACGACAGGCAAGTGAGCCCCGGCTTTGGCACTGACTTGGCTTCCCTTCCCTTGCGTAAGCCGTCTAAAAGGTGCAAAAAGTAACTGCCTTAAGCTGCTTTAGGCTTGCCCTTGTCTACTCTTCATCCCCCCCATCTCCGTCGTCCTCACCACCTGCATCATTTTTTACGGCTGCGGGCTAAGAAGAATTATATTGTTGACAGTTGTCACAAGTGGCGTATGCGTAATTTTTGGCGCAGCAAAAACTTTTGCGAAGACTGAGGCTGAGTTGGCGCTTTTCATTAACTGTTTTTTAATTGCCTGCCAGCCAGCTAGCCAGTGGAGCCTGGCCACATAAATCTTGCGGCAGAGGAGGACTCGGACTCGGACCGAGACACGGACACGCATGCCACTTGTCTTCCACTTATTCGCTTATCCTTTGGCTGCCACCTGCCGCCTGCATCCTGCCTTTTGGCCAGTCAACAGCTTGTCAAATCGACTTTTAATCTGCTGCATATGGCCAAGACCCAACTGACCGACACTAATGCCCACAGTCCACCCACGGTGGAGGATGCTCCACGGCAGCTCCTCCCCCGGACCACTACGGTGACAAATGCCGCACGTTCATTAGACAGGAAAGGCAGAGTGGCAGGAGGGAGGAAGGAGAGTGCACAGAGAGAAAATAGAGTTGAAAAAGGTAATTGTATAGAATAAGGTATTTTAAGAGGATATTTAAGTAGGTTTATCTTATAACTATTTTGTATTTAAGCAGATAAATATTTTGTAAGGCTTATAAAACCTCTAAAAAGGATATGAGATATATTTTATCACCCCCTTTAAGGTTCCTTTATTTATTCTTATTATTTCTTACACATTTTTCCCTTATTTTGAACTTGGTATATTATTTTTCCTTCTGTACATGACACGCTGCTGAGCTACGCATTTCTGGCGTTCCTCTTTCAGCATACCCGAGACGAGGGACATAAGTTCCAAGATGAAGTGTTTGGTCGCCAGGAGTCGTGATTCATTCCCGGCCAGCGCCAGGTGGAGAGACTTTGTCCTGGCCGTGTCTCTGTCCCCGTTCCTGTCCAAGTCATGGAGCACTCAATGGGCTTTCCGGTCAATCAACCCTTGCATGTGTGATCAAAGCTGCTTCCTCTGGCAAAGGTTCGATGACAAACGGGGCTCCATGAGGAGGGCCAAATTACAGGCGACACACGGCTTGAAAATAAAGAAGATGGGCAGAAAAGTAGCCAAATTTATGCGCTTGTTTGTTCGGCCAACTATTCATTTAGCGTCTTATTTATTGCGCATTTCATTGCGGCCAACGGCATGTCAAGTAGCCGTGGTAGTTGCCTTCGTCCTGCCTCTGGGCAGTCCTAATGGATTGCGGCACACAAATCTTTAAAATTACCCGTGAAACTTTGCAATTGGTCCGGAGCAGAAGGAAATGGGGAGAAAAAAAAATAAGGATGCAGACTGGCAGCGGTCCGAGCCGCGTCCCAGCTAATTTGTAGTTTGAATTTTGATCAAAGGCCAAGTGCAGGCCAGGACGAGAACCGGGACCAGGACCTCTGATTGCCTGCAAGTCAAATGATTTGGGTTTAGGAAATAGGGTTGAGTAAAGCCTTCTTATTGAGCAAGAGGATACCCATTGTCTTAGGTTTTTAGAGAGATACATGAAAGGGATTTTTACTAGGTAATTTATTATATTTCTTCCAAGAATTCTAGCAGTTAAAATAGTATTTATTTGAAATTTTTCATAAAGAAACATAGTTTCCTTTCATTTCCTTAAAATCCTTTTATAGGCCTCCTAATATACCCTCTTAATGGGTATTAACGACTACCCTAAGATGTGAGGCATTGTCATGCTAGCTTGTCGCTGGCAATTTCAAGTTTCGTGTGTGTCTGCCTTGCAAATTGTTTTGTCCTTAAAGCCCAAACGCTAATTGAAGGTCCGGAAAGGACCTCTATGTGCCTGTCACAGCACTCCATAGACTCATATATATATTTATTTATATATTTTTATTTTGTGGCAAGGACTAAGGACTCTCGGATGCGGGGAGATATTGCATAAACCATCGGAGCCGATCCAGACAGATCGGCTCAGACTCGATGCCTGACAGGCTACACAACTTTTGCAAGCCCCAAATCGCAAAATCCCAGGCATGTGTATGCGCCTATAAAAAAACCAACTGCGAATAAGTAACGTAAAAGTCCTGCCACACACACACGCTGTGGCACACACAGACACAGATAAAGGCGCGCGCAGGACGTAACGTAAAACGTAAAATATTCCTGAATGCAATTCCCATGCAAACCAAAGCGAGAGTGTGTGTGTGGAAAAAGTCAAACTACAGCATTGCGGATGTTTCAGGACATTCAACTGCACTTTGACCCATATTCCTTTCCATTCTGTTGCAAATACGAGTAGCTGGCTGCAACACCGCCGCACCGCCTCACCGCCACACCGCCAGTGGTGGCCATAAGGGGTGGCAAAGGGGCGTGGCATCAGCAGCAGCAGCAGCCTCTGCAACCGCAGCTGGGGAACTGGTAGCTGGTAGCCAGTTGCTGGTTGCTGGTGAGCTGCTGGTGAGCCGGTAGCCGGTTTGCTGGCAGGCTCAGGCTCAGGCTCAGGCGGCGACTGCAGCACGTGCAGGCCATGGCAGGCGATTTCGGTTTGAGTTATGTCCGCCGAAGCCAGGCAAAAAGCTCTAGATCCTACACAGCCAAAAAAAAAGGGGAAGAAAATATGCCAAGAGTTAGGAAATATAATTTTTAAGACATATTTCTGTGGTTTGTATAGGAATAACTCAAGGGGAGCATGGTTTGCCCTATAAATTATTTTCTCCAAATGAAAACAACTTAAAAAACTATAGATTTATTTTCCCTCAGTGTATGATAACTAGAAAGGGGTTGGGTAAAAAAAAAGAGAACAGGCAGAGGAGCCCTCCTGCTGAAAGGTATCTTCTCCTAATCCCAGCAATAAGTAAGCGGCATGTGATTTGGCCCACAGAGTTGGCAGAACATGGCCAAGGCTATGGGAATACTTGCACGACACTTTAACTCGGTAACCCACAAGGATAACCCGCACCGTGACCTCTCACACACACACAGCACTAACTCAGGAAAATCTCCCCTTTCGAAATATGATTTTATTGGGCAACTATTTGGATTTATGGTCCGAGGCTAGATTTTAAAGCAATTTCTAATTAAAATATTTCCTAATGAAATATGGATAACCAGAGCCACAATTAAAAATGCTCAAGCCGGGTGTGTTGTTCCTTAAAAAGTAAACAAAAGAAAAAACCTAGAAGACTGCAGTTGTTTTGGCCACTTTTCCGAAACAAACACAATCATATTTCATCAAACAAAAGGCCGAAACGACAAAATGGACAGCAATAAAATAAGAGGAGCGTCCGAGAGGCTGAAACCAGAAGGTATCCCTTCCGGTACCAGCCGCCATTGAGCTCCTGAGCCAGTTGCAAAGGACCATTAGAGCCACGTTATGAGCGGAGAGGCCAAGGGGAGGGACCATATGCAGGCTGCCCAGGACGCAGGACACATTACAATTTGGCAGCCGTCGCACACATCCGCAATGCCAGGCAATAAACCAAAAAATACGTCAACAAAGCGGCCCAAAGCACAGCCCAGCTGGGAGTGGGAGTGGCTAACAGACACACAGAGACACACACACACACACGTGACAGGTAAGCGAGGTAATTTTAATTATGGTCAGTCGTCGATGTCGTCTTTGCCGCCTCCTCTTGGTTCATCAGCATGCCGCCGGCGTGGGGCTCACTTTTTTTTAGATTCAGATTTAGGTTCAGATCCGGATTCGGATTCTGTCTCGTTATGGATGCGCGCCAATTCCACATTCGTGGTGTGTTTGCCTCTTAGCCAAATTACATAAATTAGCCGCAAACGTTCGCTATTTTTTCCCCCGATTTTCCGCTCGCCAAATCAAAGCTGGAAAATTTAATGGACTCCTGTGTGCTGTGAGATTTCAAAAGGACGCACTCGAAAACAAACAGGGGGCCACAGGTACGTGATGTTCTTTCTACTATACACTCTTTTTTTTTTTTTTTGAGGCATAGGGGGGTCACCCTGCCCGAACTCTACATCGGATTCTGTTTTGGCCACGGCCAGAACATTACTATTACTGATTTCATTAGGATCCATGACTCTTGTTACCAGTGGCTCTGGCCCCCTGTCTTTTTTTCCAGCGGTGCACCACTGCGTATACGTAATGTTGCAGTCGCAATCGTCGTCGTTTGGACCCCATCCGTTGGTTGTCTGCGGCTGTTGTACATTTTTGCTGCAGTTTGGGAATTGGTCGTCCCACTCCAGTCCGCTTCTTAGTCCCACCTCCCTCCTCCCCCCTCCCGGCCCCGACTGTCCTGGCTGAATGTTTTGTGCATTTTTGCGCATACCTTTGGCATTTTGGCAAAGTCAAAGGTCGTCCCTCGTCCCTTCCGGCCGTTTTCTTGTTGCGTTTCTTTTGCGGTAATAAAATGGAGCCAGGTCGGTCCTGGCAAAAATATGGGCCCAGCTCTGCGAGGCATCTCTCTGCCTCTGTGATTCCCCTTCTCACCTCGCGTCGCCTCGCCTCGCCTCGCCTCACATCGAAAGAGGTAATTTAATTTATGATGCAGTAAAATTGAAAATCCTCCCGGGCATAGTTGGCTGCGGAGATGGGCGACGGCATCTTCTTCTGCCGCTTGGTGACATGCTGCCTCTGTTCAGAGAAGGGAGAAGAGAGGTGAAGGAGTCCAGGGCGTCCATTCCAGGTATCCATAACAGGGCAGGTGACAGTCACAGATGCCCCAAACTTGTTGGTCTCGGCTGGGAGATTTAGAAGAAAAACGCATCTGGCAACGGAATTGGGGTCTTCACCGACAGAAACTATCTCGGGTTAATACTTAAAGAATGTAGGGCTGCTCTTAAGCTAAACCTTTTAAATAAAAGTTTCAAATTGTTCGTTTTAAAATTGAATTAAATATTCTGTATTAACTTGAATGCCTAAAAATTTTACTGCTATCCATTGAAAGATTAATAAATTAGTAATAAATACATTTTAGACGAAGACTTAAAAATACTTTGAAGGTTAAAAAATTTATATAAAATTTATATAAATTTATATATCACTCTACTTTTTATCAAAGAATATTCCCCATGTTCAGGCAACAAAAACACGCGTTAAACTGATAACAGACTGGCCGGCACATCGCCCAGCATCGATGCCACATACTCCTCCATCTCCGGCTCTGGTTTCGGGTTCAGTTTCAGTTGCAGCTTCAGTTGCAGGCCCTCTTTTTTCGCTGCATCTTCCGCCATGTGGCAGTGCATCCATCTGCGGCTCAGTCGCTCTCCGCGTGGCTTTGCATATTAAATATGCAGCGAAGGCACGCGCGGAGCTCAGCTCGACCGCGACAAGGCCATAAAGTACCTGGGAAAGGCCTGTCGCGACAGCAGGACACACGCACTTGCAACACCAGAGAAATGGGTACTATTATCGAGGATTTCGACTCTTTGATACCTAGTATATATGGAAAATAAACTAAATCTTTAAAAAGAATACGAGGTTTAAGGGGTTTCTTTCTGGGTAAGGATATTCTTAACTAATAAAGTTAGCATTAACTTACCACATATACCCCTCTTCTCAAAAGTTAATGGGTATTGAAATTGCGCCTATCGCGGGCTTCGTAAAAGAATTACGAGCAGGGACGGACTGCAGATGAAACTGGAGCTCCCGGCTCCTGGCTCCTGAATCCTCGGCAACTGGAAGCTGTTGGGGGCCTGTAGATATGACGGGCATCCAATCATTTTAACGCAAATAAACCACAACAGATGGCGATGCGTGTGCCGTGTAAGTTGATGCACGAGTGGGCGCCGGGGGCGTGGCCGGAAGTGACAGATGAGGAGCCCAGGTTGCGCCTGCTGCCACATGCCAGCTTATCGCGGCATCCTGCCTGTACCTTGCCCCTTGAACCATGCTCCCTGCTCACTGCTCCATGCTCCGTGCTCCCTGCACGTCGTAAGACGGTCCTGGTTTATGCTGCGGTCACTTGTGGCAGGACACACACACACACACAGCAGGCAGACCCCCCTTTTTGCCGGCGCCTCTGTTTGCGCTGCGGTCGCCTTGCAATTGGAATTTTTGTCGCATTTACCAAAGTGCAGCGCGACAGCGGAACAGCAACCGGCGAAGGCGAGCGGCTGCTGCAGATAAATCTCATGAAATAATTACACGTGTTACTGTAAATGCTGTTAAATTGCCACCACTCTTGGGCCCACACCCCGGCATGCACCTTAAAAAATAAGGGGTAATAAGGGTGAGGGTTTATTTTAGAGGGTTTTTTAAGATTTTTCATAATCAAAAAGGGAGGGATATAGCCTAGAAGAAAAGCTGCTTTGTAAGCCTTTGAAGCTGAGCAACATCTGCGTATTTTCAGCAACATTGGATGTTGCTCAACATGTTGCTAGCTACATATCCTTTGGAGACAAGTTCTTGTGCATTCTGTTAGGTTTTTCAGTTATTTGTACATGTTTTACCAATATATTATTTGTTTTTAACCAAGTTACTTATAATAATTTTTATATTTTTTTCCAATATTCAAGTTTCACTTATTTCCAAACTAATTTATTATTTTAAGCTTCCTCTACATTAAATTAATTAATTTTTTGTGCAAGTGCAGGTGCTTTTACCCTTTGCAGACTGCTGCCAAGGCGTAGCCGGGGCCATGTAAATGCATTCATGAATGAGTGGACTCTCCGCTCGTGGCCGCCGGATTGCATGGAAAAGCCCGGCACAGACGAGCAGGATCTGCGAGTGTTTCAATTTGCACACACACACACACACAGAGAGCGACAGGGGCAACCGCAGGACTTATGCCCAATTGGGAAAATTATTTTGTGCCACTGCGGCATGAAAAAAGGACGAAGACCGGGGGAAGGAGGGACGGGTTAAAAAGCCGAATAAACATGGGACGACTGGTAGGTTAATAAAGCGGCAGCAGTCCGTTTCGTTTCGTTACGTTTCAAGTGTATAAATTGAATTTCAACAGGCCGACGCGGAATATCAACTCATTAGCGGTCAGGTCCTGGCGGCCAAAGAGAGAGCGTTGCCTACATTTCGGAACAAGTGCTAATTGCAAATTAGAGACTGCAGTGTATTTATGCATACTTATTTTGCCGCTGACACGCCTCGACCGCAGAATGTTTGCAGTTAACTGGAAACGATTTCGAAATCGCTTTACCAATAATCCCATGGGGATCCAAGCGACAATAATGTTTCCTTATGTGTATTTTTTATAGGTTTTTATGATGCTTATGGGTGTGGCAAGGACTGAGCTGCAGTGGGATGTTGTAAGTCTTATTTTGATAGCTGGCAAATATTTGTAAGGCTCTGATTTGGGTCTGTGATATCTGCAATATTCTTGGCTTTATTTTGGGCTATTTTGTGCAGTATTTTCCTGTTGCTCCTTTCTAATGGATTTTCTAAGGATTAAGTTAACCTAAAACCAAGCTCAACAAGTCTCTTCCAACAACTTCTTCATTATACTTCTTATTATTATGTTCTCTCCTCCCAAAAATATTAATTTACAATGCTTATCCTTTACAGTTTCCAACAATGTTTTATAAATGTATTTTTTATTGACTCTTAACTTGGCCTGCTGGCCATTCAGCTCTTCCAGCTTTTTTTTTTCTACGAGTTTTGGCGCAACGCCGCCGCATTGAAGTAATCACATAAATCACGCAACGCTGCGAGGCTGTAAAAGCGTCGCCAGCTCCCATTATGACTCGCAGATAAAACTCGGATAAAACCCCGGCAGATGCATAGAAATAAAAATAAAGAGCCACTGGCAGCGAGTGCTTTATTAAGCATAATGCGGCCATAAAGCCATTCGAGCCAATCGAGCCGTAGAGCCCGGAGTCCGGAGTCCGGAGTCCGCAGATCCTGGCGGAGTGCGAGTGGTTTAGGGATGAGCAATCGCACTCGCAGCTAAAGGATTACGCCAAGGTATGGACAGCTACTAATGATTGATGGGCCATTGCGGCCAATTCTTGGCGCTGCACCGCCTTTGTTTCGCCTCTATTGCATCCTGCATCCTGGTTGCTGCCTGCGCGCCTGTGGCGCCTCTCAATAAAGCCGTGGAAGCCGTAGAAACCGTAAATCATGCTCCGTCCGTTGCGTGCCAAGTCATAAATACCTCCGGTCCCGACCGATCCGCTGGAGTTTACGCTGCAAGCCCTACTCCTAAAGCGGTCTGCAGCTTTTTAATTAAGGCTCAGAGCAGGGGGGAAAAACAAAATAAAAAAAATAGGTAAAAAACCCAGCGAATGTAACAAGTTATCCATAAACCAAGGCAGCGATTAGTTGCCCTAAAAACTTTTTTCAGGAACTCTGATTATTTCAAAGGAAAAGGTATGAAAAACTCAGGGGAGAATTAGGGGTAAAGGAAGCTTTTAATTGGTTTTAAATTGGGGAATTATGGGGGAACTTACTAGGAAATTATTTATAACAATTACTATAATATGCATTATATTCAGATGGTTTTTTCTTCAATAAAACATATTGTTTAGCATTTCCTACTGCTTTTCTTGAAATAATCTCCTTTTTGGCAGTGTTTCTTTGATTTGTCTCAACTCCTTCTGCTAGCTTAGCTACCCCGCTTTGGATGAGGCGCCGCAGCCACAGCCACAGCAGAAGCTGGCGGATTGGCCCAAGAGGACGAGAGACAGAGCTCTACAGAGCTCTACAGCAGCGGAAAGACAAATGGCCAAGGCGCGAAATGTTTGACAAGAGCGCTGTTCTGCAGGACGCTGCCATCCATCAAAGGATCCCCGCGCGGGGTAAATTGAAATGGCTGCCACTGCAATTATCGCCTCAGCATCGCGCGATGCGCCAGATCTCCTCGTTCTCTCTTTTTCCCTGCCCTCCAAAGGCCATTTCCCGCTAGATTAGGCCCACTGACAATACATAACCGAATTAGCGCCACGGGGTCGCATTTTTATATGACAATTTTTTGGGAGAGGGGATACCAGTCCATCCCCTTTTTCTGGCCTGCCAGTCATGCATCATTCCCTTCCTCCTGCCTTCGTCTGCAGCCTGTAATTTCGGCTAGGCGCCCAAGAACTCCATGGAACTCTCCAGTGGAACTCCACTCCGGCGGACTGCATCTTTTCGTCATGCAGCTAGATTTATGTGCCTCCGGCCGTTACTCCGTTACTCCGTTTCGCTCTGGCCATATTGTAAATCATTTCCAAATTATTTAGTCGCTCTCGGTTCATATATATATTCATATTTTTGGCGCCTTTGCTCGACGCCGTCGAATGTGGCACGTGATTGCGTTATAAATTACAAGCCATTGGATTCATATAGTGTCCGTGCCGGTGCCGGTGCCGGTGATGGTGCTAGAGTTGGGGCTGATGCCCATGCCTCAGCCGATTCCCTCCTGCTGATAGTTAATGGCGCCCCTGGTATCCGAGCGGAATTTCGAATCGAATTATATTCGGGAGTCGCTTTGATTTGTGATTTGATTTGACCCACAATACAAACTACAATACTTGCAAATAGGAAATATCCCTTGGAATGGCATTTGGGGCGGCTGACAGATGTCGCTTTCGCATGCCTGCCACCGACCCATAGGTGGCGTTTCTAAGGTTTACAGTCATGTCTCGTAGTGTGAGAAATTTGAGCAATCTATACTAGAAGTTTCAAAGAGATTGGTTGAGTTTTAAGTGGATCTCTGAAATATTTCCCATATGCTGCCGCTGCCTCTGTTTCTTTTTCTGAGTGTAGGACATTTTTTTAGAATGAATGAAAAGAAATACCCTCTCTTTAGGGACCACAGCAAGCTTCTTTTGTTAAAAAATATACCTTATATTTTATATTACCCTTTTGAATTTCATTATACTTCACATACAACCCCTTTATAGTTATATCAAACTTCAAACTACCTATTTCCGAGCCGCTTTTCACCATTGAATCTAGTTTCCTTCAAAAAAGAGGGTCCTTAGTAACGAAGTTGGACTGCAAATGCCAGTTGTGTGTTGCATGTAATTTAATATTCATTATATGCACTATAAACGCTGTGCCACTATGATTGCATGATCTGTCAATCTGCCCAATTGCCAGGACTATCTGCCTCCTTGCCTCGTAGTTCCCCACTCTCTGGCTCCTGAGCGGACACCTTTTACTCCTTTGGAGCCTTTGGCTTTTTTCGGGGCGATAAAAACGAAGCGAAAAGTGCCGCTATCTATTAATATCGCTTTTGGCTTTTTCGCTGGCGGGTTGTTGGTAGCTGGGTAACTGGTAACTGGGAAAAGCTGGGAATGAAAAACGCTGAAAAGTCCTAACGAACGACACCTGGCCGCGGAAAAGGACCAGAAGCAGGACCAGCACCCGTACCGGTGGCGTGTCTCCTTCTTTTTTGTTTTTTTTTTTGTTGCTGTTTGCATTGGGACTATCGCCCCCTGCCTTCCTTTTGGCGATACACTGCTGCTGATGTTGCACGAATGTTGTAAATCAAAAGTAGGCGAGTCACACGAAGGCTCTTCCTCCGCAGGACCTGCTCCTGCTGCTCCTGCTGCTGCTGCTGCTGCGCCTATTTGACTGGCAGGCCGAGCGGATAACGCTGGCAATTATCGCGCTTGTGCCGCACGAACAGCGGAAGCGGCAGAGGCGCCACATCATGTTACCCGGTCCGATTCTCTCCATCCCTTGGCCGCTCGGATCACACCATTTCCATTTCCATACCCATAGAGAAGCCGCATCCTTTCCTTTCACCGCCGCCCTATTCTTCTTTTTTTTCGCTGTGCAATCCAATTGGTAAAGCACAAAACAAAGCAAAAAACAACCGAAAAAAAAACAGAGTAGAAAACAGTAAAATAACAACAAACAGTAACGGCTACAAGTCCCACCAAAAAACAACAAAAAAAAGAAGAAGAAAGAATAAATATGGCAAAAAGATTCGTAGCTGTGCCCCCATGAAACCACCCCCTTCCGGTCAGTCAGTCAGTCATTGAAGTCATTTATTGCCACCAAAAGTTTTGCCCTGTTTGCGATACCCTCCCGCGCTGGGGTTATTATCATTCTGGCCAGGATAGGGCAATGAATATAGGGTATAGAGTACAAGGTCGAAGTCTAGCCGGAAATATTTTAGAATGGGAAATTTAACCTAAGTTTTTGAGGCTAAGGAAGACTTAGAAAGGATACAGTTAAGAACAGTTTGGCTTTAAGCGAAACAACCTGTTTATTTATTTATTTGTTTTTATTTTAATTGGTAAAGATTAAATTTTTTTAAAAAACTTCAAAACCTTGACACATTCTAAACTATAAAATAAATCCCTGATTAATTACCACTTATCATTTATAATTTAATATTATCCATCATTTAATTCTTTCTTCAGCTGCCCCTAAAAGGGTACACCCCACTTCGACCCACTCAGCAAAACCGTTTTCTTCTTGTACTTTTTGCTCCTGGCCAAACTGTACTTGTTCCTGGAGCTGGAGCGGATCTGGACTACTCCTTGGGCCCGGCCTCGGGTCCGTTCCGTTCCACACCATTCCGTCGTTCCGTGTGCAGGATGTGTTTACAATTTGTGGACACGCCGACCGTCATTTGATTGCTCCCCTCGCCCGCCTGCCGATTCCTTTGGTTAATTCGCCAGGTGGCTTCAGACTGAGCATTGTTAGGGCAAATGGGGGAAGGAGGGACACAGCCAGGATAAGCGGCACTCTGCTGTTTGCTCAGGAGCCGCACGGAAGATGACGTGCCCGGGATGGCCCATAAATGAGACCGACTAGAGCAAACAGGCGGACGACTACACACAGGATACACACAATCAAATAAGGCAAGGCGAAACCGGAAAGGGGCCGAACGGCTCTATATCTACCTTAATCTGGCCAAACAAACCGCTCATCGTCCATATCAGTGGTAATTTTCAACGATTTTGTGCATCATTCAGGGCATTCCTGCTGTGCTGAGCTTGTACGGAGGATTTTAACTCAAAACTGTCACCTTTGGGTGTTGGATTCGAATGAATAAAATTGAATATATTTTAGTTTTCTTCTACATAATGAAATGACAATATTTTTTTATTTAATTATCTTTTTGCCAGAAGAAAATTTACAGAAAAACCTAAAAAAAAGAATAAACTCAAAGTCTCAATGAAAAGCAAATCCATCCAACCAAAAAAAACCAAAACTTGCAAAAGAATCCATAAATAAAAAAAGCTTGTATATTAATTTTTTAAATAATTAGCCCTCCGGCCTTCAAATACCACCGCCAAAACCCAAAAGATGTGATTTATAGGAACATTAAATCATTAAGCTTAAAAATATTATAACTATGTCAAAAATGCATTCATTTTCAATCGGAAAACTTTTCTTTGGTAATTTTTAAGCAATAGATTAGCATACTACATTTTTTTGAAAATTAAGATTTTTTCACATTAGGACAATTTTAACCCCTTATAAAATTTAAAAAAAATTTGTGCACATTTATTCCTACCGGACATGTCTAGATCGACTCGGCTGTTGATGCTGATCAAGAATGTATATGATTTATAGGGTTTGAAATGATTCCTTCCCATTCTTCTGTGCTTCTGACCGATATTATAATACCCCGAAATGAGTTTTAAAATCTAAATAATTATGCATAATTTTATAAGATAATTTTTGGGTAAATTAATGCTTAAAAATTTAATAACTAAGCTAAAAACACATTAATTTGAATTCGGAAAACTGTTATGAAATAGTTTTTACAAGGCTAGTAAATCTGCATTCTGAATTTTAATTTATTTAAAAATTAATTTTTTTACAATTTTTTTTTTTAATTTTTAAGATTTAACCCCTTAAAAATTTCGAAGAAAATTTAAAATTTTTTTATTTTTCCGGACATGTCTAGTCCGACTCTGCTTTTGATGCTGATAAAGAATATATATGATTTATAGTGTCGGAAATGACTCCTTTATTGCGTAGCAAACTTTTTACAAAAATTATAACACCCTGCAAGGGTAACTAAAAACTGACAGTTACGAAACTTCAAATAAATTCATTCGAAATTAACCAGCAAAAATATTAAATATACATTACCCAGAAAGTTCGAACTAAGGACATCGATTTTTCTTTCCTATTTTTTGCCACTACTAACATGGAGCCCCGTGATCTTGCGCGAATAATATTAATTTTCTGTCTTTATTTCGCCTGCTACTTTTTCTGGTTTTACCGCCAAAGGGCGAACGGCGTTGCAACGGCCTAGAACTCAGTGAGCTGACAAGAGCTAGTGGCTGCAACACTCGAACAGCTGTTGTTTATTTTCCACGCGACTTTTTTTTTTTTTTGTATTTTGAAATGGAAAACTGTGTAAGCTGTGCGGAAAATCCGCGAAAATACAAGTGCAGCAAGTGCTCGGCGCCCTAGTAAGTTTCTCTGCCTCTCTTGAAGCTCTGAATAATGCTTATTAACAATTCCAGCTGTTCTGTGGCCTGTTACAAGCTTCACAAGGATTCGCCCGAATGTGTGCCTAGAGATGTGGCCAAGAAAAAGCCGGGAAATGCTGTCCCTGAGGAGCCCACCTTGTTTGAGCCCTTCACCACTGATGACACTGTTCCCGCCGAGAAGCTGCAGCAACTAGGTGGGCTTTTGTAACACTTTAAATAACCTTTTCTTTATGTATTAATTCCCCACAGAAACCTGCCAGACTCTACGAAATTTGCTTCATAATCCTCACCTGCGCTCACTGCTCCATCAGATCGACGTGTCGATGAATGCCCAAACAGCCATGAGGGCAGCCATGCAGGAGCCCCTGTTCGTGGAGTTCGCCAACGCCTGCCTACAGGTCGTGGAGCCCATGACGGATGAGGAACGCTCCGAAATGAAGCTGTGCTCGTGAAGTTTCCAAGGTGGATCTCTGCTTTAGTTTTTAATAAATTTAGCTGTACGTTTATTTGGTAATCATATCAGATCGGAAGAGTATAGTGACTTATTCAGATAACTCATTCAAAATAGATGGCAACGGGTTCACAGTCGTTAGTGTTGTTCAAAGTCCCCTCGTGCAGCTTGAAGAAACTATGTTGACCCTCCACGTTCCATTGCATTGGCACTTTCTACAAGAAAATATTGTTAGAATCCGTCAGTAGAAATGTGCAATTCCCCGTTTTACCTTAAATTGAATTGTATCCAGGTGCACGTTGTGATGCAAATGAATATGGAGCGCTGTGCTCCGGTCCTTGACAATCTCCTGCACTGGAAACGTATAGTTCCCAAAGCCAAATATGCAACCGTCAAGTCCAAGGAGCTCAAGTGTCTTTAGGTCTTTCAGCAATTTATCAACGTATTCTTGCAAGGGAAAGGCGCATTTTTTTAAGTCAATCTGATTGATGTTAAAGTTAACAGTTCCGCTGGGCATTTTATTGAGTGGAATAACCGCATCGGCCATTTGTAAGGTGTGTATGGGGACCGTAAGGCCATGAAACAAATAAAGTATGTCCGCCCCGCTTTCATTCAACTGCACACACTTTATACTCTCTCTCTGGCTTAAGTTCAGGACACTTTTGACCACATCCCAGTTGATAACGCCGCTGAAAAGCACTTTCTTCAGTCGGGATAGTTGCTCCATATGCTCCAGGAACAATTCGGCCATTTCCCCAGTATCGCACTGGAGGACCTCTAGATGACTTATTCCTTCCAATGGCAATTGCGCTTCCTTGATATCGCTTTCTTCATCGTCAAAGATATCCAATTTCAAACTCCTCAGCTTGCGCGCCTTCAGGATGGCAATCAGGTTGCGCACCTTAAAACCGCTGCAGTAGGAGAGTCTTAGATTCTCCAGGCTTGGAAAATCTAGCATGTGTTGGCCAGTGAATTTTCCATGGGGACTGAAGGTTCTTAAATTTGGAAAAGCCCTACTGATGCGCGGCATATCAGAATCGTGCAGACAGAACGCGTGCGTGAAGAAGCGGAAATCGTGGATTTTGGGGAAAACAAAAGCCGCGAGAATATCGAAATTCACTCGCCTTTCCATCTTTAACCGCAGAACTTGAAAGGTTTCGCGATTGCTGCCCAGAAAGAAACGAAGATCCTTGTCACTTAGACGCATTTCGAGGAGGGAGAGAGTCGTGGATATGCACTGTGACTGCCAGACTCGGGGCATCAGCATCAAGAAGCGGATGTGCACGTGCGTCATCTTCAGCTGCGTGGGCAGGTCCAGCTGTCCCAAAATAAGGATGAGGACATCGTCTGGCAGGCACAAGAAATCCGATTGGGCATCCTGCAATCAAGTGCAAACAGAATACTCCGTAATATATAGTGATTTATGATTTATTTTAAGTAGTTTAGGAACGACCTATTCATTAAGTTTATATAGATTCAACGGAATTATTTTCCATTTATAAACTACAAACAAGTTATGAATAACAGAGAAGCTTCATTTAATGCCGTATTTAAGTAACATATGGGTCCAGATAATGGATAGTTTAAACTTCAAGAAGTATTTGAGATTGTCCTTGAGTTATTTCTTAAAAATAAATAGAAACAGCATCGGCGCCGTCAGAAATATCTGGTATCTCCGTGTGCAGCTTGAATAATTCATGCTCGCCCTCCGTCTTCCAGATCATCTTCGATTTCTACGGTGAACATATTATATTATTCATTCATTATTAAATATAAAAAAAAAAAGAATCAAACAATCTCACCGGGTAAGTTTTATAAGAGATCATGTTTGGATCCAAATGCAGATTAAGTCTTTTGCTGCGCCCATTGCCAATATCGTTTGCCACGAATGTGAACTCATTGAAATTAAATCGGCATCCATAAAGGGCCACGGTTTCAGTTGACTTTAAGCTCATAAGGAGCCGAAAGTCTTCTTCTGTATAACAGACACAGGATATAAAGTGAATTCGATTGGCCTTTTCCAAGTACGGTATAATATTTTCGCGTAGCCTTATTACATCGCGCACTATTTTCAGTGTTCCAAATTGTGTATTGAGATCAAGAATCGAATATAATTCGTTTGAAAAGAATCCGCGATTAATAATCTCGAGGCATTTCACACTGCTTCGATTGGCATATAGCAAAACATCCTTCAGGGAGTAGCGTGCAATTTCAAGGTCACAAAGAGTTAGTTTCTTTAAGTGGGTGAGGATCTTCAGCCTCTTTAGGAACCATGACCCCATTTCACTGCGGTTGCATTCCAACACCTCGAGGTCCATAGTTCCACGAATGGGAAGATTGGTATACGGGACCCCAATCGATTCAAACACTCCCAGCTTTAAGGTCTTGAGCTTGCGAATCTCCAAGATCCGAAACAAATATTTGATCCTGAAGAACTTGCAGTGGGTCAGTGTCAGGTTCTCTAGGAGGTTAAATCCCTCAAAGCATTTGCCGGTGAAATTTCCTTGGGGGCTAAATGTCTTCAGATTCGGACATGCCTTAACCATTCTGGGCATATCCGCGTCGGTGAACTTAATGGAATTGGTTTTGAATGTAAAGTCATGTAGTTTTGGGAACACAAAGTTCACCAGGATTTCAAAATGTTGCCGATTATCTATGTGCATCGAGAACACGTTGAGGGTGCTCTGGAGGCTTCCGATTAAATATTTGAAGTCTTTTGCGCACATGCCTGATCCGTCCCGTTCGCCTATGATTAGGGATCTGTACCGAGACCGCCAGATATTGGGCATTATAGCCAAGAACCGGATGTGCGTCTGGGTCAAAATCAACTGTGCACTCCGGTCCAGATAACCCAAAATGGTGATGAGGACATCATCTGGTAGGCATAACAAAGCCGACTTTTCCTAATAATTGGACAAAAAAAAAATATAAATTGGTCGGAGATCGAAAATATTATAATTTTGTCAAAAACTAAAGCTAAATTCAAATTAACATTGGATTTGCATAGTTAGGAAAACCCTAAACTATCGCCTGTAAAATTGGTTGTAGAGATAGACCTCGAACAAGGCCACAAGTGTAGTATTGACTTCAGTAAAGACTTTGATTGCGTGAACCACCAGCTGCTGCTGAAAAAACTTATACTCTTGGGTTTCCCTGT
>JAEIHY010015488.1:0-35781 GCA_018904565.1 Drosophila tsacasi | reverse complement strand
TCAGCGGAGCCTCGCAAATTTATAGTTCACTCGCGGCGGCCAAGCCAAAGTTCATAAAGTTTCATCAGAGCCAGAAAGGGTTTTGGCCGGGTCCACAAAAGCCACATGAATATTGGAAAGCCACCAAGACGACGATGTCGACAACGGCGAAGATGGCGAAAAAATATATTTCGCAGCGAGCTCCTTAAAATATGCAAATGAAGAAATAAATTTGCATCCCTTTTTTGTGTTCATCACACACACAAAATCCGCTGCAGTAAGGTTAGTATCTATGTGTGCAGGAGTCAGTCAACAAACACAGAGAAAACAAATGTTGTCCTCTTAAAAATTAAAAAAAATACTTACATTTAATCAAGAATAGGTTCAAAATTCTTTTGAAATTACTTACACTCTTAGCTTCACTTAACTTTCAATGAAATTCCTTTAAAGATACAAATTTCTTTCTGTGCACAAATACATTTTCATGGAACGAGCGGTGCTCGGACTCACGTCCCGGGCATAAATAGCACTAGCATATTCAAAGCCTCCAGAGGCTCTCCTGCTCGCCGCAGAGTCAAAAGATTAAGACACAAAATTCTTTATATGCTAAAGCGCAAATAACATTAAATTAAGCAACTTTTTGTGCTCTCCCCGGAGGAGCTTCGCCGCAGTCGAGGATGCGGATGAGCATGCGGATGGGGCAGGGCAGGGCGAGATCTCTGTAGCTGGAGCGGCAGTCCACAGGCTGGAGTCAAGCCAAGGCTAAAGTTTCTTGCGGTTAACGGCAATTTATGCATTTCGGGTTTTAATTCTAAAATTGTGACTCACAACAGGCGGAGAGGCACTTCAGCTTCAGCTGCGGATGAGAGTGTGCCTCACCTAATGGCTTTGGCTTTGTTCCGGACCCCGGCATACATTCTGCATATAGTATATACTATTCAGACGTGTAGCAATTATGGCATAACCAACTTGTACTTTGACTGCAGAAAAGGTCATGGGATGGGCAGGACGTTCCGAGGATTTAATATTAGCTTCTAGGTTGACTTAAAAAATGTACTGTACGTTGGTTCAGTAACTACATCCTTAACACCACATCTTGAACTTAAGCTAGATGGAGTTTAACTACTTCCTAGACATTAAAATAACTCAATGCTTTGATCTTTTCATGATCCTTAACCAACCTCTGTTTGGTTTGGCCATCACCTCACCGATTACCTGCCTATTTACCAGCCAATTTCAGTCCGTTTAGTTACATTGTTGACGAGAGCCCCATTCCCGGGCAATGGCAAGCTCATTAAATGGCTGAAACCTCCCGAGGAACGTGGAAAGCAGGCAATTCACTTACGAGGAGCCGAAACAATGGAGCATCTCCGACTCTCGACAGGCCATAAATGGCAGCTAAGCAGCGGAGTTATGGCCATCGAGGCTGCCTCCAATTTGCCACCAAGGATGCGGGCCCATTAATGGAAACATGTGCGTTGCCCGGGTCGAGGCTGAGAAGCTGCCAATGGACCAACGGTTCAGAGGGCACAGGAAGAAATAGTGAGTAATAAAGAATTTTATGGATTTAAAAACAAATACCTCTACGTACATTTTCTTGTTAACTACAAAATAAGTTTTAATACACTTGAAAGGCATTAATTTGTAGTTGTAATACAGTTCAATGTTAAAATTTGTTTAACTATGAATTCCTGTATAGATATTTCTTCAAGTGTCCCGGATTCCTGTTCCCAAATGGCGTGTTGATGCGCTGCCAAATTGGCCGGCGACTGCAGAATGCGTGCGAACGGCTGAAATTGCATTAAATCATGCATTAACCATGAGCCTGGAGAACCCGCTCTCCAACTCCAACTCCAGCTCCGGCTCCACCTTCGTCTGGAATCCTCAAGACCAATTTGGCAGCAATCCTTTGTTGCCGCAGTGCAGACAATGTTTAAAACATCGTCTGGTCGAAATGAATTTTTATTGGCCACGAGTTTTGCTTTGACATTCGCCGGGGGTTTCCAGTTTCAGTTTCATGAATTTTTCACCGCCAGCTGGAGAGCTAGAGAGAGGTCCTGCCGAGACAGTATCTGCCATCCCGATAATAACTTAATATGAGTTTTTAATCCCGGTCCGAGACCACCCCAAATCCACTCAGATGATTAAAAATGATAAAATTGTTTAGTGCCGACGGCAATGGGTCTCCCGGGTGTCCTGAGCTGCTATACACACATTATAAAATGGTCGCCGGGATCAGCGAAAAGGGACAGGACGTGTGTCTGATTACGGACAAGCTCTCTCTGTGCTGTCCTTTCACCAGTCCGTTTTCCCCCTTTCGCATTTCCCTCTTTCCCAGCATCATTGCCCGAAAAGCAAACAGGAAAATGTCAAAATTTAAGCTCACCAGGAGCCATGAATGCTTAATTGTGTCGCCCAGTGGGTGGGTGGGTGTATGTATTGGCGGTGGCCCTGAACTTAGGGTGGCTCAAGCGTAATTAAAGCCGGCTTACGGCGGCCATATATGACTTGATGGGCTGCCGAAAAAGGGTTCAGTTGCTGGGTTTGCGTGCCGGCGCTTTATCAACCTGATTTGCGAGATTGGATTTCGCCCGTCGGCTGTACCGGGGGCTTATGTGGCTTTATTGCGGTCTTAGCGGTCCTGCGGTTCGGCCCCATTCCCAACCCGAAATGTCCTTAATACAAAAACATATATATTTCAGCAAAGTTTAACAAATTAATTCCGCAAAGTTTTCGCAACTTTGTACAATTTGGCTGGGGTCCAGGCTCTGTGGAAGAGAAGAGATTTCTGGCAGCAGAGATGAGTTCAGGGCGGAATTTTTCTAAAATATAATCTTCTTGGCCAAGTTCCCGGTACTAAATTAACATGTTTAGGCCAGAAGTGAGGCTTTAAATTGGGAAAATTATAACAAGTGAATTTTTACATGTTTAAACCATGAACAGAATCAATGCAGGTTTTTATCTACCTGGTAGCTACTTACCTTCCCTTTTCCAGTAATCAATCGCTGGCCAATTAAGTTCCCTGGCTTTGGGCTAAACTTTCCCCTATTAAAGCCCAATCGACGACCTTAAAGCCTAACCTTCCGATGACTCCATCTCCGATACCATCGATCCTCTAAACGCCGCACCCTCCCTAAATCCCAGCTCCGAACTCCCATTTTCGAATCCTTTTTCAGCGAAATGACTAACGAGGGCCCAAAAGGTAACAGAGTCTCACGAGGAGGGCCCGCAGCCAGTTTCGTGATCCGTCAGCGTTAATCAACCTTTCTGGCTGGCAAGGAAGGTGAGTCCCGGTTCCGTATGGGAACAAAGCCGCAACAAAACAGCGGGAAAATGCGAAACCAAACACGAAAGTTGACATCACGGAGTTATGTGTGTGTTTCTGTTGTTTTTGGCCCTTTGTTTCGCCGCAGAAGTTTATTTTCAACTTTTCCCATGCGGCGGCATGCGAGAAATGCGGCCAACTTCGTCTCTCTCCCTGCTGCCTTTCGCCTTAATGGTCCCAAAAAAGGACAAAACGTGTTTTTAATTACTCGTACTACGTGCCCCCTTTTGGTATTTATGTGCGGCATTATCCTTTCCAAAGTTTGCAAAACTTTTTAACAAAACGAAAAACCAGGCGAGGGATTCCAGACTTCGGTTTGCTCAAAATCGCCATACAGTTTCGAAGCGTTCAATGGCGCATTAAAAACCGATTGCCTTTGGACGGCGGCCTTCGGGCCATAAATTCAATTTCCGCGCCATGAATTCCAATTCCATTAATTCCACTAAATTGACCTGCGCGCCATCTAGCGGCATGTGGACGCACTGCGGCGCAATGGGGCATACCCCCCCGGACCCAAGCCGAAATTCCCCTTTCCCCCCTCTCGTAGTTCAGGCTTTAAAGTGTGGCTGTGGCCTGTGGAACCCAATCGAGTTAGGAGCGGCTTACCTTTACCTGCGGCCCATCTGCCATTCCCGGGCAGAACCTGTTTTCAGTTCGGGAGCGAAGTGCGTGGTAGAGCGGGTTAAGGAGCCCCAAAAATAAATTCAGAGACTTGGAGGGTCTTGTTTTTTATTTTGTATATATATATTTTTTTTTTATTTTGTTATATTTTTGAAACAGAATTTTAATTTTGTGAGCTGGATTTCTAGATATATAGACTCAGGAACGTCTTTAAGGTCACGAAAAGTAAAGTTAGTCTTACAAAATCTATATTACAATTAGAATAAATTATTTTACTTAGAGGAAATTAATAAAGGCTTAACATAAATAAGTTTGTTAGTCGTTTTGCAGTCTTTTCTACTTAAGAATAAGGGTATATCCAATATATTTCCTGAAGCATTGCCACCTGAAACCAAAGAAATATACGACATAGATTATAATCGGGAATAAGTAGTTTATATATTTTAAATATGATTAATAATAATACATGTTATTTGTGTAAAAACAATTTTCAAAAATGTTTATAAGGAGTTAATCCATTAAAGACAAATCAGAATAATTTTCCTATATAAAATATACCTTCTATATCAACCAACCTTCAACCAAAGTGCCACCTACAAATGTCATGAATTGTGTAATACAAACCTAAGCTTAGTTCTCAGCTAAAATCAACTGGTGGAACCACCAAATCTCTCATTCCTGTGATTGTCTGAAGCCATCCCGAAACCAAGGCTCTGTCCAGAAGCACTTCGCTGTCGGCCATAACAATTACAGGCATAACATAAATTGCCGCAGCACCCAAACACAATTAAAATAACTGTCATTGTATTGGCATTAAATGTCAATTTAAGCGAGTGCGTGTCATTCACGGCTTGTCCCTTACTCCTCTTCATTTCTCTCCTTCTCTGTGTATATATCTACACATATATATCTCCATATCTGTTCAGATTGGAAGTTAGAATCCAGAGCCCGTCCATCGTCATCTATGCCTGGCAAACGAACGAACTTCCGCCTCACTCTGCGCCACACTGAATAAATATTTTCACAGGACGCCAGCCAGCCAGCAGGGATTTCGGGACTTTGGCAGCCGCTCATTCAATAGATTTTCATCACTTGAACTGCGGAAAATTAAACAAACATCCCCCAGCTGAGGCCCGTTGGCCCCGGGAATTTTTCCAGGGGTGGCTGCTGGCAGCCCGCCATGTTGGTATCGATTTTCCATGTTTGTTGTGGAAGCCCCTTTCAGTGGAGTCCTCCTCCACGGCGAACAGGATTTCCTCTTCTGCTCGGCTGCTCGTGTAGATACAGATACAGCCACGGCTGGCGGATGCGGATGCCAAAAGAGCAAGCCAGCCACCCGCGGCTTTATTCAGCCAAAGAGTCGATCAACTGGCGGCGGCGGAAAATGACACAGTCAGGGATATGACTTTAGGTATTAAATGATGAATATATCAAACGAAAAGGGATTTTCTTCGTTCTTAATTTTTTTAATTAGTAAAGTATACCTAGGTTTTATTTAATTTAAAGAGTATTTTTCCCAATTTCTTGTTTAAGTTATTTTTAAATACCATGCCATACCAGATTATTAGTAACAAATCGGCATATAATCTTAATCCTGACTGTACCATTCACTCGGAACAAAAGCGCCGATACACTGCCCATCACTCTCCATTTGAATCGATGGCCGAGCTTTACAATGGCTGCCCAGCGACTTCCTGCAGGGAAAAGGCCACCCAGCCACCCCCCTTTGAGGCTGAAGGCGAGAAAGGACTCGTTCCGGGATCATGAATCAGGCGAGTGGCCATAATTCTGTCGGCAGATAAAGCTATTACCGCCATGCCGGATAAGTGCGCAACTCGCGCTCCAAGCGGCGTTGTCCCCGTTAGATTAGAATTTAAATCCGGTAGCAGGACGAAAACCACCCACTCAGCCACCCGCCGAACCCGTCGCACCCTGCTCGCGCACAAAGGATATCACCCCGAATGGCTGCTCTGTTGGGGGATGGTTTTGCTCCTGCTTCCTGGACAGAGCAGCTTAATACAAACATTGAATAAATCTCATTGCGGCGTTTATTTTAATTTCTACGTAAACATAAACTACGAGCGCCAAGGGAGCGGCTGCCCTTTTCGTGGGATGTCGGTGGAGGATACCCAGCAGGATACGAAGACAGGAGACCGGTTCGCTCCGTTGAATTTTTGCCATTATATATTGCAATTTACATGGCATTTATAATTTCTCATTTTAATAGAAATTTTTGTAGGGATTTCACTAGAAGGATACCTTAAATTAAATGCTTATAGAGAAAGAAAATATTTATTCATTGTTTTCTGTGGCAAGATTTCTGAAAAGAAATAAATTCTATAAAGAGCTCTTAAAAAGTATTTCAAAATAAATTATTATCTTATATTTAATCATCAGAATATACAATAAAATTAATCCAATGACTGCTCATCCCATCTTGGAAACCATTTCAATTACATATTTCATTTGATTCATGTCGATGTCCCCCTAGAATTTATTCGGAGCATTTGCATGCATAATGACCAATTAATAGCCTGCCGAGTGGGACAGGACAGGACACCTCGAGCACGTTCGACAACCTTTCCCTGCCCGATTGCAGTGTTACCCTAATGAACTGCTACTCCAAGGAGGGATGGAAAAAATCAGCAGCTTAATGTTGCATTTTATCGCCAAGACGCGCTGCTCCGCTCACCTTATCGCAGACGAGGCAGATGAGGCCAGAGGGTTCTAGGACTATCTGCCTGCCCGTGTTTCAAGCGCTCCTGGTGGTGGGAAATGGTTACGAATTCGGCAGCATGTTTGTATAAATTTTTTATAGGTAATACACTTAAGGAAACGACACTTAGAGTCATCATTACAAGCGCTTCGGCTGCAATAACAGGCCATCTTGCACATAGTTTTCGCAATTTACTTGATCCCCGGCGTGCGGCCCAGAAGGGATTGACAGGAACAGAGTTCCGGAGGGGTTCGGTTTGGCCACTGGGACTTGGTAACGGCTCCTGGCTGGTAACTGCTGGCCTCAAGTGCCCGTGGCAGTCGATTAGCCATTTTTAGGCAAACTTCAGCTCCGCAGCCGATGGCGTTTTCATCATTCGCTATTGGCCATAAAGGACACCGGTGGCAGGTTACGAGCTCCTGCCAAAATATAGCAGACTTTTAATCTTGAGGGGCTGACAAAAAATAAGAAATGTATAGATCTAGAGCTCAAAGATTATTAAAATGGAAAATATCTGTAATGTAATTCATATTATTACATTAAATTTAAGCAAATAATCATAGCTCTAGTAGAATTAATGTTATTTCTGCTCTGATTAAATTACCAAAAAACTATATAGCTTCTTGTGTCTAAAAATACCATTAGCAGGACATAAAATGTACTCCCAGACAACCCTTAAAGAACGTGGGGCAAACCCGTCTCAGCCAGACAGAGAAATTTACCCCCTTACGCCCCGATGATTGCGAATCGCTTCTAATAATGCAATTGATTCTTGATTTGCACTCTCCATTTTCTCGATAATGCCCGCCGGAAAAACGGGGAAAGCGATGGTAAAAGCGCTCAAGTCGCGAGGGCAACGTGCGCGTTCCATAAATCGCCGCTTCATTTTCGCTACATTAAACGTCAAAATATGAACCCATTTGTGAAACATTTTTGCCGCTGCCCAGAATGGCACTAGCCCATTATAACTACAACAACAAGGGCAACGGCGGCACCAAAACAGAGGAATCCTGGCGGACCCAACAATATTACGGCAATAACGAGACGGACAAAAGGAAAATAACATGGCGAGAGAAGGCTGGACTGGCCAGAGGATATGAAATGGGAAATGGTCGACTGCAGAGTGTCCTTAACTGAAAATGTTTTATTTTAGTTTTGGAAGTAAAAAACAAAGGTAGTTTTTAGGAAATTCTAAATTAGTTTGCCATAATTGCGTAATAATTTATTAACTATTATAGGATAAGATAATAAGAAGAGAAGTTTGCTTTTTGAAGTTGAAGGAAGTCTCAGAACATTTCAGCCTCCTACAAGTTTAATAACAATGAAATAATTATTTTATTAATTCAGGTCCTTGATTATCAAACCAACAAAATTTCGGCATTCTGAAGTCAGCATCATTCTTAATATAAAATACGGTCAGCAAGCTAGCAAGATTTTAATGAAAAAATATTTTCATAATAAGATTTGTTTTTTAGCAATCTAAAGAGCTAAAATGAATCCACAGATATTAATTCTTTAAATTCCCTTAAAATCTTATAAAGTTGGGCCCAACTTAAAAAAATAATAATAACTTGTGATTGGAGATGACAGGGCGAGCTGTGCTACAAGCAATTTCATCTTCTTATTCATGAATTTCCGGCGGAACGAGTCCGCCGAGTGCCATTCCCGGCGTTGTCCTCGTCCTCCATCGAAGGCAAAGGAACAGGAGGGGCGGTTCCGGATCCGGAATCGAAATCGAGTCGATGAGATGCGCACGTTCCTGGAAAACACACAACAATGGAACTCATATGAACCGTGCAGCATGACATTCCCCGTTCCCGTTCCCAGTCTCCGGTCTCCGGGGGCTTTGACTCCCGCTGCAATTACGAGTATTTTTTAACTGCTTATTGCGTTTTCGTCCTCCCGATGCAAACCCATTTCCTGCCGACCCCCCAGCAACAAGCAAACAAGGACCCACAACTGAATTTCATTCGATTTCAATGCGAAAGGGGATCTCGAGAGCTCGCCAATAAAAATTAACGATACACGCATACACAGTTCACAAAATGTCGGGCCGAAGTATCTTCTTTTTGCTGTGTTTTTTTTTTAATACATTTTTTGTTTTTTTTGGGTGGTGAAATTTCAATTTTGTTTGAAACCGAGTTGCGTTGCCAAGATGTTTCCCCACATGAACATATTTAGGGGGTTTTTATTTTAAATTTTAAAGAATATTTTGTGGTTTAAGGCTTTGGAGAAAAGGGATATAATTATCCTCTTTTATTGTTAGCTTTAGTTAATTGAATAAATACATTTGAAGGACAATGCTATTTAAGTTACTTTCTTGAAGTTGTTTACGTAAAAGAATAGTAATAATCGAACTAACTAATTTTAAATATATTTTCTTTCTTTAATACATAAATTCATGGAAAAATAATAATAATAATATAATAAGATGAATATAATATATAGGAATTTATTGTTTTAGTACAAATTAGCGTATAAATAAATATTCACTAATTAAATAAATAATACACCCATTAAACATAGGGAAGAGTGTTATAATACATTAAAATATACCTAAAAAATCATAAAACTTAACGATTACCACATTGATGATTTCCATTCCTGCTCTATATCCTTATTTCAATTATTCATATAAAATATATATTTAATGATAATAGCTTAGCAAACCAAAATATAATGACACATTTTTCGGCAGTAATTACCATATTCTCCTTACTTTTTCAGCAATCTCTATGGCCTGCTTCGCTATATTACATTTTCCGTAACCAAACCATATAAGCATCCCCTTTATAACGATACAACCTCCCATCCGCAATCACAACATCATTAAAAATCGCTGCTCCACTTTTCTCAATTAACCGCCTCGAGCATCGTAATTCTGTGACTAAAATCTAATTTAGTTCGATGGGATATGTTGCCATAAGGAAAAGTAAGATACCTTTTCCCGAAACACAAAAATATATATATTTTTTTGCACAGCACAAGAAGGTTGTACCCGTACTCCTAAAGGTCGTAACAATATTTTCACGTTTTTCCCAAGTCCGGAATGAGTTTTTGAAATTTATTTGGGGCTCGTAGGAGGAGGAGGAAGACCCCCAAAACCGATTCGAAAAACAGCCTTGGAGAGAGGGCAACCAACAGGCGAGTGCCATTATTTTGATACTCAGGGCTATTAACGTTAATTTTCGTTAGTTACGTAATACCTTACGCCCACATCCAAGCACAAACACACACACACACATCCCTATATATATCGAGTTCCATTACGGAAATTCCCTTTCCATCTTTGACTTTTTCTGGGGGGTAAAACAAGCATCCGCCATGCGTGTTCCCTGGGTATATGTGTGTGTATGCTTAACCCCACAACGCCCAACTGAGCATTTTCCAACTCCCAACCCCCGGCACCTGCTCCAGCGCTTTTCCTGCCATTTTCCCGGGTGTCTCAGTTCGTCCGGAGGCCGCTGGCATTAAGGAGATTTACGAGTACATGATTTTGCATGTTCGGTGCCCCCGATGCCATTTAGATTCGCTTAGGTACATTTTCATCCTTGCACCCACCCACAGGAGCGAGCTACACACACGCTACGTGAGTGTATTTGCGTACGCATTTAATGGCCCATTAGTGCTATCAAATACGCATAAATATCTGCACTTTGCCAGGAGTCACACACCCGGAGACCAGGACACCCCGACACCCCGACAGAGATACCCGTACGATTTCAAAATACGACTCCGGATGCGGGAATCCACACACATGTGCATATCCTCCGGCCGGCGGCGAACAAATATTTGCAGATCCCAGTTTATTGCCGACTTAGTTGGGGGCGGTCCGGGGGATTTGGAAATGCAATATTGTAAATCGCCCGCCCACAAGCACCCTGCTTTCCCCTTTCGGCACTCTGGGCTATTTTTGCTGGGGGAAGCATAATGAGTTGTATAATTACTTGTCCTACAGTTAGGTCTGAAAAATATAAACTGTCTTTGAGCATACTCTTCCTTATAGCTTTTGTAGTGAAGATCTTTTTGGAATTTCGCACATTAGAGGATTCTTTAACTTTTAACACATTTTATTGAACACATTTTATTGAAAAACTCTCCCCAACTAAGTAGACCGAATATGAATTTATAAATTAGCAAAGTTACAAAAATACACACACATTTTGTAGAGAACAAGTTCAAATTTCTTGGTCAAAACGTTATCGCGTGGTGATGTTTGGTCGTTGGCGAAAGTCGCCTCCGATGGTGGAATCTGAGCCGCCCAAGCCGTCCAAGTCCGCCAAGCTAAAATTAAAAACAGAAAATAAAGCTGATGAACCACCGCAACCTGTGAAGAATTCAAAATCAAGGAATCGATTGAACACAGAGAATAAAGCTCCTCCACCACCGGCGACTGTAAAGCATTCCAAATCGGCGAATCAATTGAGCTCAGGAAATATAACTCCTGAAGCAGACGATCCCTTGTATCGTGTGAACAATGCTGGCCTGTACAGAGCCACCTTTTACAGCAACATCGGGTCCTTCTTCTTTGGGATCGCCATGGGCTGGACGAGCGGAGCTGAGTATTCGGTGATGTATCACAAACCGTATGACTTCACGCCCTCGAATCTGCAGTGGAGCTACGTCTGCATACTGCTCACTCTGGGAGCGATGGTCTGGTGCCTGCCCACCGGCTTCCTCCTGCGGTGGTGCGGCTGCAAGCGCACGATCCTGGTGCAACTGCTCCCGAACGCCCTGGGCTGGGTCCTTACTGCCTGGGGGTATGACATTAAAATGCTCTACGCCGGCCGCTTCATCCTCGGCATGTGCGGAGGAGCCCTCTCCGTGGCAGTGCCGATCTACAGCGCCGAGATCAGTACCGTGAGGAAGCGCGGCATCATGGGCGTCTGCTTCTACGGGGCCTGCATTGTCGGCGTGTTCTACAGCTTCCTGATGAGCAGTTTCCTGGAAATTAAGGTCGTTAACGTGGTCAACCTAATCCTGCTCTTGTTCTTGCTGTTGCAGTTCCTGATGCCGGAGTCGCCGATTTATTACGTGAAGCGAAAGAAGATAGAGCTGGCGGAGAACAGTCTGCGCTGGCTGCGTGGCAAGAACTACAACGTGAGCTGGGAGATGGCCAATCTGATGAGGGAGCCCTCCACGAGCGAGCACGACCAGCACCGTCATCCGGAGGATGGCTTCAAGTACACTGGGGTGAGAAGAAGCCTCGCCCGGGTTCTGGTGCTGGCCCTGTTCCATAAGCTGTGCGGCGCCTACATTTTCATTTTATACAGCGACAAGTTGGTGGCATGCCTAAAGCTGCCCTATAGGGCGATCGCAGTACTGGGCGTGTCCTCTCTGGGGGGGTTCCTGCTGTGCCTGTTCCTCGTTGAGAGAGTGGGCAGGAAACCCCTACTCGTCTTCGGCTCTGCCATTATGTTCTTCGCAAGCGTCGTCATAGGCATCGGCTTTAAGCTGTTTCTGGAAAATGGCGGAACGGTCCTTCCATGGGTTGTTTTCTTCTGCATGGCCGTTATTGTGGGCGGCTACACGATCGGACTCGGGACCCTCACTTGGCTGCTTACCGTGGAGCTTTTCGTGCCGCCCATGCGCCCGCTGGGCTGCGCCATTGCCGCCACTGTGAGCTGGCTGTGCGCCTCCCTTGCCATCATTTGGTACTCCAGCCTCAAAATCGTCTGTCAGCCATACCTCTTTCTGCTCTTCGCCGTCGTGGCCGTTATAAGCCTGCTCTACACGCTGGCCTTTATACCGGAGACCAAGGGGATTTCAGCAAGGAATATCAAGAAGCGAATGGGCAAGCAGAAGGCGCTAACCACGATACAGTCCAGCAGTGACGAGTCAGATGCTGAAGTCATATAACCAAAATCGTGCATGTATCGTTTATGTATTATAATATATAACCCGAAGTTGTTTTTTTTATAAATTTTAAAAGTAAAGAGAACCACAGGAGCAGTCATTCCACTTGCTTTTGCTTATAAGAGCTCATGTTAATGCTGCTGAGTGGCGACATTTTGCGTGTGCGCTTGCGAACATTTTCTTATTCGCGTAATTAAAAGTTATGTTTTACACTGTAAATTCATTGGCGGTGCTGGCACATTTATGAATTTATGCTCGAGAGCTGACTGCTGGCTTCGAGTTCCCCACTCGAATGCGTATAAATATTAATTTGCATTTTGTCACATGATTTAGACGTCCATTAAGTCCAATTAATGAGGCACTGCAACGGCGGGTCTCATTGAGATAAATGCCCAAGAACGGGGCGAGATACATACTGGAGTACGGAGCCTGGCACTATGTACGGTTCGATTCCCAGACGATCATCTCGATTTATCTATCCGCAATTAATTCACCTGACCGCCGTTCACCTTCCCACGAGCTCCGCATGCAAATCGGGGTTGACATTTTGCGGCAAATATACGAGCCACCATAAAAATAGTTTACGACTTTTAATTACGGACGCAGCGTGCGGTCTCCAGAAGCCCAGAGCCGAAGGCGGAGGTGGAGGAGGGAAAAAAATAAATATATATAATGGCTGAGCCTTCTGCCTTTTGTCTTTCCTGGACCTGGGCCTGGGCTTCTTCCTGGCTTATTTATTGGGGTTTTAAGCCACCATTTTGGTGGCTCCGCCGGCCTTTGTAATTCCCCTGAATTATATCTCAATTCATTCCCCGGCCATAAATTTGATAAATTTCTCATTTCGCTTACCTGCCCTGCTGGGATCTCGGATCGAGATCTCCGGATCGGATCGCTGGATCGTAAATAAGCGGAGGACTCCACTCCGCCGCAGGCTGATTAAAATGTTCAGCCCAGGTTAGGTTTCTCTGCCCGGCCATTTATTATGCATCTCGCGATGGAAATTTAAATGTATAATTTCTTTAAGTGAAATGGAAAATTAATTATACGAATGTGCGTTTTGAACGGAATGAACAAAGGCGGCTCGAAGTGAATCGTAATGAGTTGCATTCGCTAATTGAAATGACATTCGAGTTCTTATCAACGATGAGTCAAAGTTAAGTTGTTATTAGTGAACATGCATATTTATATGACAAGAATTTAATTCGAAATGTTGCCATTTCCACAAGATAATTTGTACAATGATGTATAGAAATAATTCAAAGTTAACATGTACAGAGATTCAAGCTTAAACTTTATATTTCAAGTTCCTATCTCTGACTTATTTAAGTCTTAAGTTCATACAAGTGAAAGTCCTCTTTATGAATGTCCATAAAAACTGTAGCTTGTAACATTTTCCAAATTGAAATGAGCCAAACAATGATCCTTTATCAGAACCATTTAATGCCCTCGAAGGTCCGCATTGGTTCTGCACATTCAAGTGCTCATATGCGAATGTATAAATCCGCATCTGATAAACCTCGAAATACACTCAATTTGTGTGCGAACCGACTTCATTTGGAAGGAAAAATACAAAAAAATAAAAGCTTACAAGGAACTGCTGGGAAGCGCATGTGCATAACCGCCCATTTGCGTGGGCGCGTCGCGTTCTCCTTGGCCAAGCTCCTTGGCTGCGCTCCTTGGCACTGCTCCTTGGCAGCTCTCCTGTTTGCTCCTTTTTCCGTCGAAAAGGATGGCGAGATGGCCGAAACACAGTCCTCGCCGAACGAAGGTGAAACTGGTGGCCACGAGCACAGCAGCTCCATGAGCTCTACGACGACTTGTATTGATTTTAGTGGCGCATTTACGCGCGATTATCGTTTAGTCGGCGATGCCCGAAGTATTACGAGAATTGTTATGGCCACCGAAATGGCTTCAAACGAGGCTCCCAGCAATTGCCAGGAACGAGACCGAGACCGAGACGACGACGACATCTTCATCGCCTTCGGCTTGGAGAAGCTGCAGAGTCAGACAGCACATGCCGTCGGGTTGGTTTCTTGGCCAGAAATCTGGGCAGGAGAAGCGAAAGAATTACTTTTCAAAAGAAAAAAGCCAACTGGAGCCAGCTCTTTTGTTCCAAGTTTGCCGACGGGCAATGGGTAATTTCGTTTGAAACCACAAGAGTTTTAATTAAATGGAAACCTCTAATTCGATATAGAACTTTAATTGCACATGAGATCTTAGTATTGTATTGTTAGAATTAACATTATAGATAAATAAGCAATTTTTAAGCGTAGTGAAAAACAAATAAAACATTCTTGGAACTTCGAAATGATAGGATATTACATAGCTCAGTCAGAAGTTTTTTAGCAAAGGAGGCATTTCCGACCCTATAAACTATATATTTTCTTGATATGCATCAATAGCCGAGTTGATCTTGCCATGTCCGACACAACGGAATTTTTATCCAATTTTTTCAACATTTTTATGGTCAATTTTTAATCGTCAAAAATTACAAAACAGGCAAAATTTGTTTGCATTAAAATTCATCAACTGGAAGTTAGCCCCATCAAAACTAACACAAAAAATCTTTCCGAATTGAAATTAATAGGTATTTTTTTTTTGCTTAGTTATAATCTATTTAAAAATCGGTTTCCTGATTCCATTGCAATATTCAAGGGTATATAATATTTGGCTGCCCAAAGTTTATTTCTTTTCTTGTTATATTTAAAATTCTCTTTACATATTTTTGAAAGTACTTTTATTAGGGAACAAATGCATTATTATTATATAACAATCTTTTCATTTTTAAACTGTATGAATAAATTTGTAAGATGTTTCAATTTTTCAATGCATATTACTAAAAGATTGTTTTATCAATGAGTAATTTTCAATTATTGCAATGAAAAAAAGTTTTAAAATGTTAAACTTCTCTATTACAATTTTGGGCTCAAATATATAGAAATTCCAATGAATAAAATTAGAATTGACAACACGATCTCCGTTTATAGTTTAAGACAATCCAAACAGAGAGACCTTCTCCAGCCTCAAATCGATCGAACCGAAGAACATGGAAAGCCCAAGAAAAGCGACCTTAGTGAGAAGGCGAAAGGATGCATGAAAATTGCTTTCATATTTCAGGTGATAATGGTTTCCTTATGTGAATTTACAAAACATTAAAGCTCCTGCCACCGCTGTTGCTGTGTACGGGGTATACATAATTTGGCCAAAAAGCAATTCACGTTAATGGCGAAAAATCCCAAAAGGATAAGGCGGCGAAAAAAGTGTTTCCCCCGCAGTTCTCCTGTTTTCGCCGTTGCCAGCGAACGGAAATGGCGAAAGGACATCCGAAGATACGAGCACGATACGCGATTCGGGGGGCGGGATTTTGGATTTGGGACTCGGATCTCGAAATCGGTGGGGGGAGGTCGAGGGCGAGGCTCTCCTGCCCCACCGCCCAGTCTTATCCAATCCCCCGTCAGGACGACGCCAGCGCCTTGTTGTTTATTGTAATGGGCGTTGTACCGGCGCCGCAGGACGAAGGTTCCGTCCCCATCCGGCTTTTTGGGAGCTGTGCTCCCTGCCAAGGATATACGAGGTCATAAACGAGATTAAGAACGCTGCTGCCAAGCGAACAAAAAAAAGAGCACACACAAAAAACGGCAGGCAAGTGGAACCGGGCCAGGTACTTGGTAGTCCTTGGTCCTTGCTCCTGCTCCTTGCTCGGATTCGATTTTCTCGTATTAGTCTTGTGGGAAATGCCCAAGTACAAGTTTCGAGCATCTTTTTACATTCCACTCGCGCTGTCTTGGGTTCTTTTCGTAAAGGACTTGTCTTTTTGCGCCAGGAGCTGCTTCTTTCCTAGCTGCATCGCTTACCTGTTCGGTTTTTTTGTGCCATTCCTAGTGCAAATAATAACCATGAAATATGAAATCTGCAAAGTGCTTTGTACTCCTCTTTTTATGCTCTCGGCAATTAACCTTGGTCGCATTTTTACTGGCCGCATCCGTTGCGGTGGGTTAATAAGTGCAAAAAATGAGCACGGTTCCAAGGATAACTATGATATAACAATGAATCATCGTCCTTGGCCGTAGCCTGACTCTAGAGATTATTTGCAGAATTATGGCATACAAATGCTGCTTTCTGCGGAACTAAAATGGGAGGGAACACCTTTGGAAATTATATCTAACCTTCACGGATTAAAAAATTATCTTGACTTGCTTTAAAGGAAAATTTAATTATTTAAAAAAAAATAATTACAAACTTAAACTTATAGGTACTGTTTTTTATTTATTGTTGTATTTGCTTTATTTTTTAGGTATTCAAAAGCATTTCTAAATTAATTAGCAAAACAGGACTGCTTCTGAGAACAAAAAAAACGATTTCACAGCCAGACACATTTAAAAATAATGATTTTAAAGTCTATAGTTTTCTTTTTAAATAAGCTTACACAAAAAAATACATTCAAGTCCAAATGAATCTGAAAAGATTTCCTAAATCCTGGTTACCTGCTCAGCAACCGCCTCTTAATGACATCCTGCACGAAGGACAACATCCTGTTGCGTACGAAATGTGGCGGCAAGCTTAATCCTGCCATTCAAATGTTTATCTTTCAATATAGAGCGTCGTTAAACTAAAGGCGAAACGCTTTCTGAATTTCCAACGACTTAAAGACACCGCCGCCGCCGCCGAACCGTAACAGCTGCAAAAAATTAAATGCAAATTAGAAAAACTCTCAAAAAATACAATCGCATTAGTCTCAGATGTGAGAAATGCGATATAGGAACATACATATCCCCTGGAAGCCGGCACAGATAGGACAAGTGCGGTGTGGGGACAAAGTAATTTTTCTTGAGACTCCCCGGCAGAAAAAGCAATTTAGTAAGCTGCTGGGCCGAGGTCGAGCGGAGAGAGGGTGTGGGCTTAGCCGCAGAAGAGCAAACCCAATTTCCTTCCCGGCCAAATGGAATCCGCCGGCTACGTGCGCCCCAAGAAGCGCGCGCGTCTTCCCAATAAATCTTCTTTACGAGCGCACACTCTGGCAACAATGGCCGTTCCGTTGCGTTCCACCCCCCTGGAAAAACCACCCCATTCCAGCAAAGTCCGCACAGCACAGCCCCTGCTTCGCCCACGGAAAATGAACCTAAGCAAACTATCCGAATGGCATCTCAGACCCTAAGACGTTGAGGCTCCTGAGGAGATGCACTGCGAAAAATGCACTAGCTGGTACTGTAAAAAAATAGTAATGATGGATAGATATATTTATTAAGCAAGCTGTTATTTCTAACATTTTAATGAAATTTAGCTTTCAACTATTTAAAGAACTTTACATAGAGAAAACACTTATAAAAGATTTCAGATTGTTATTCTTTTTTCTGACAAAACATTCATGGTTTTTAAATATATATCACATAAAAAAAAATATATAAATAAAATATTGTGATCAGTATGAGAAATTTACCATATATTTGTACTGTAAAATAATGAATTCTTTTAAGAAAATAGGTCACTACTACTTTTTCAAAATTAAACAAGAAAGAAAGCTAACTTTGGGAAGCCAAAACTTTGGTATTGAAGCCTAAAAAACATTAATTTTATTTCAGAAACTTTTGCTTTGCTAGATTTAAATAGCTTTAAAATTCAGCATATTTAATTTAAATTTTCTTTTATATAAAATTTTTTTGTTATATTTTTGACTTTTTTTTCTGGCTAAATCAACTCTGTTGTTGATGCTGATCAAGCCTGGGAGGGTATTAAAATGACTTACAATTATTAAAAGTACTAAGCCAACGTTAATATTTTCTTATTGTAATATTGCAATAATTTTTAAATTGTTAATGTTATCCAATTTTGCTCCGTGTGAAAACAGTTGGCAGCCAAGAAATGCGGCAAAAAGCAAACAAACGGCCAAGAAGACGCCATCGGGGGTGAGTTCCTGTTTCGTTCGTGTGATGGCAGCCAGCCATCTTGGCCTTCTCCGCGGCCATCCTGCTGCCAGCTTCTGGCTCCGGCACTCAGGAATTCCGCACAGCCACCCGCCTGCTGCAGAGTCAGAGAAGGAGCAGAAGCAGGAGCGGGAGCTGGAGCTGGAGGAGGAGCTGGAGCTGGAGCTGCTGCTTCCGGCTGCTCCGACCGCCTCCGACTGCCACCGAGTGCCTTCGAGTCGGCGGCAGCTGCCTCTGGATGCGAACGCACGAAATGGAAAAAAATGGCATTTAAGAAAAGCGAAACGAGAAAAATAAGGAGCTAAACGACTTTGGAAATTCCATTTGAGCAAACAACAGGCAGCTCCTCCCACTCACCCCTACCGAAGGAGGAGGAGGAGCAGCAGCAGGCTGGGCTGGACCAATAAATGGAAACAAGTAGAACCATTTCCCAGCTTTAAGTTGGTTACTTACGTCCACTGCTTTATTGGCTTTGCCAGAGAATTTAACTCTAAGTAATGTGCTCTATGTTTTTGTGAATGGATCCTTTCCAAGGATCTCTTATAACTCTCAACTTTTAAAGTATATAATTTTATTTAAATAGAAAAGATTAAATAAAGTTTCTAGGAATTCAATAGAGAATACCACAAATATCCAATAAATATGCATATATGTAGAAATATATCCAGAAAAGTCACATATAGCTACATATATATATTCAAATATATAATATTGAAACTCTCCTCCATGTGTGTGCATTGGATTGCGGGGCAGGAGCAAAGGAGCCGCAATAATGCAAATGGCAAGAGACCCAGAGCCATCGGCATCCGATCCAATATTTGCGGCAATAAATAAATTTAATGTACAAACTCCGGGCATGCAAGAGAATATTAAAAATGAAAATTATACTCTGCCCAGAAGCTGCTGCCAAGCACGCATATTCATGCCATACGAGTATCTCTGCGCCCCGCCCCTGGCCACCGCCCACATGTGCGCAGAGCATTTGCATAAATATAATTACGGAGCGGAATATTTAAAATTGCATGCAGTTGGGATACAAAAAAAAAAACATGAGCAAATTGAAATTATTATGCTGAAGCCCATTGAAATGCGCAAATAAAATGAGCCAAGATGATGTAAACTGAGTCCACTTTTGGAATCCCTAAACTAGAGGGAAGCTGTTTTGATAATGATTAAAGTAAACTTAATTACAGTAAATAGTTACAATTAAATTATTTGAAGGCTTGCTTAATTATTTACTAATATAAAAATGTTTTTAAGGAAGTCATATTAAGAAAAAACACAACTACACATCTTTCAAAAATTGTTGACTATCAAACTTTGTCAATTTTAATAAAAAAAATACAATTATTTTCGTTCGATCGAATAATAATGATTAATAAGGTCCTGCAGTACTTCTGATTAAAATGTTAATACCATGCAAGGCTTTATATTTAAAATGTAAACCCCTTTTATTATTATATTTGTATATCTTCCACAAAGACTTAATACATCTACAAATATAAAAGACACCTTTGAAGGACCCAAGAACTCCAAAAAAGGACTACAAAAATGTGAAAAGCCAATCGTGTGGCTTAAAAAGGGATGCCGCATGCTTGGGATTCCTTTTTCTTGGCAAAAGATGGAGCGGGAGCAAGGCATTCATATTTATTCCATCGGATGCTCGCACATCAGCATCGATGGTACACACTCCGTACGTGTTAATATCCTTGAGTCGCACGCATCCTTTCCTGCACGGAGCCATTGTGAAAATAAAATGCCATTGCACATGCTTTTTTTCAGGGAGAAAGGAGGAGAAACTCCTTTTGGGCGTGGCAGTTGCCATGCGGGACAAGTGGTGCGTATTCATTAAAACTTTATAATCACCAAACATGAACGATACGTGATTCGATTGCCAAGTGCCTCCTGGGCCATTTATCGTGCATGAACCTTCGAGGGGCACGAAGGGAGGCACATATAGCTATCAGGCGAACATATGGGATTGTTGGAAGTCCTTAATGTGTGTGCAATTTACAAGGAAGCTGCAGAAGCCATCTTGGATTGTTTTGGGTCTCTAAATAAATAAGAATAAGTATTGCTGCATTCAAATATCTATGTAAGCAATATGTTTAAGCCTTAAAAAATTCCCATTACAGCCTGTCAACTTCCCCAAATCGAATTCCCTTTCCCCAGAAAAACCTTTTGATTAGGCAAATTCGGAAAAGCGTTCACTCCCCTCCAATTGAATTTAAACTTTGGCGATTCGAGTGGCAAGTGTTAGGGGAAAGCGGACCGAAAGCGAATTGAAGAGCCGGCAGTTGCGAAAGGATCAACAATTGCAATCGCGAAAGGATTCGGCAAAGGCAAAATCTACGCCAAAGGAGTTTCGCTCGCCGTTGAATGAATCCCCGAAGCGGCTTTATGCGCAAAAGTTTTGCTTGTTATTTTTAATGGCCGGCAATAATCGTTAAATGTGTCGACTGTCGTCGTCGTCCTCGTCCTCGGCCCGGACTCCGAATCCTTTCAGCTTTCCCAGCTTGCTGTTTCAGGCTCCAATGCACTGGCAACTCAGCAGAATCCCCATCCTTGGGTCGTCCTGTGGCAACTCAACTGAAAATTTCATTTCGTTTGGCCAAAGCGAGAGATCCACAGCAGCAGCTCCGAATGTGGACGGAAAACTTTTTAGACTTTTTGTCGACTTTTCGCATTTTTAGTTGCGGCCAAGTTGAAAGTGCTGCCTCAGCAATGGAAAAGGGGTCGCCGGGGGGCCGCCGCCAGCCCCCCGAAATGTTAATTTCATAACCCGAATCGTGCCCGACTAGCGCCAGTTTCATTTATTTGTGTTCTATGTAAATTCCCCAGAGCCCACGTGGCCACGCCCACGTTTCGGAGAAGAGCGCACCTGACTTCGGGGGCTCCTGTTTTTATAAATATTTGAGAATTCTAATCAAGATCCAGTTGGTCCTAGGGAAAAGCCTGGGAAAAAAGCATGAAAATTCAAGTGGCGCAAATGTCGTGTTGATTCTTTTTTGGTGGCATTTTAATGCCGTGGCGAATGTGCAATTCGGAAGCGAATTAAAAAGAGCATTATCCTTTCTGCTGCATTTCTCGGACGATGCTCTACATTTTTGGGGTAAAGGTGTTACATTTTTGATGGGAGGGAAGTCTAAAATCCAGAGGAGATCGTGAATAATTTTAAGAATATTATTAATCGGAAATTTTGAGGAAATTAAAATTAAAATACATAAACGCAGATATTCTAAATTTTTTAATACATAGAAATTCAGTCTTATTTAGTCAAAATATTATTTATCTTACGTTGTTTATGGTCAGTATGATAAAAAATTATTATTTTGTGAGTTCTTAAAATGGCATTTAGCAAATAGAATGTAATATACAAAATATATATTGCCCCCAACTTATATCTTAAGAAATTATTTCAATAAAGATATCTTTTAAATGTATAATAAAATAAACGCATATTTATAAACTCTTTTTGTTTTAAATTTATCTCTTAAACAAAATATACCTACAAGTAAGGTAAAACTACTTCTTAATTACCCAAAACACCAAGATCACCAGTTGCAAGACCTGATAATTAGCTCGAAAAACGAAACCATATCAAGATTTCCGCCCCCAAAAACACTCTGACCCCGGGACAGATGGAAGGCGATAGCAACATTATAGTTAACCTGCTCGATCCGACCATAATAAATTCAGTAGTCAACTTCATCATCGCTGTCATTGGCGGAGTGGCTTCTACCTGAACTAATGAACACGACACAATACGGCGAACAACATCAACAGAACCGACACCGACAATGTCGCTGACATGTTGCAATGCTCGAAATTAATTATGGCGTTGAGGGGTTTTAAAAACGTCGGTGTCGCGATGTCCGATGTTCTCCGTTAATTACGGCCTTTGTAGCCGCCAAGTGACTAACAAAAAACGAAAGAAAAAAAGACCTCAGAGCGACTAACTAATGCGAGGGCCGAATTCTGCATTGCTCCGGAGCTAAAACCAGGCCCAGATGGCCAACACAGGCGACTCAGCGGAGGAGGAGTGGCCTGGCCCAAAACGAGTTTATTTACCGATTATTCCAGCTGTCTTTTTCGGGGTCGTAAATCCATTTAACGCTCTTCCGAATGGCGTCGTTGCTCATGGGTTCCCGTTCCCTCTTGACCACATTCGTTGGATTTTCGGGTTTATCTTAATAAGAACGACCACCCGGGACGACAGAGAAGGCTAAAACTGGCATAGAAGATTTCTAAAACTAATTTTAAAATCCCACAACAGTGGACTAGATTATGAATTTGGTTACATGCTATAATTTCGCCATTTTTGGTTTTAATTAATATTTATTTTTTCTTATAATTTGTTACAAGTTTTCACTGTATTTATATATACATAAATATATTATATTATATTGAAGGAAGATGTGAGAAACTTAGTTAAGGAGTCATTTTCGACCATGTAAATCATATATATTATACATCAGCATCGACTGTGGAGTCGATCTAGCTGTCCAGCAGTGTTTCCAAATTTTATAAGGGGTTAAAATTGTGCAAAATTGAGAAAAAAAAAGTTTAATGTTTTATGTATAAAATGATGTATGCCGATTTGTTAACCTAATAAAATCTAGCACATGAAAGCTTTTCGAATTGAAATTAATGCGTTTTGGCTAAGTTATTGAAAGTTGCGTCCCCTGATACAAGTGCAAACTGCAAGGGCATACAAACTTCGGCCTCCAGAAGTTTGCTGTATATATATATTATTTCATATTATTTATCTTAATATTTTAATATAGGTGAAATGATTAAATTCAAAATGTAGGTACTTTTAAAATTATTTCTAATCCATCCCCACACTATAGCACTACAGCGTAATAAAACCATGCCATTTAAAAACGAAAAGAAATCCATTTCAAATGCAATACTTGGGCAATAGATCTTCGCCGATCTGTCGAATTGGTCTCACCAACAATTTGGTTCGAAATCAAACTAACATTATTACATTTTTTATATTTATTTTTCCTATTGGAAAAGTTCTTGTAATTTCTGAATTAATTGTTCTTATTCAAATTCGGCAAGGCTGCCACACAGCTGAAAAATAATCAAGTGGCAGCCTGAGCCAATACTTAAACCTTTTAGAACTTTAGAATATGAAAGTGCTAAAACTAAAAAATACTTGCTTTCGCCCCCTGGCGTGAGATTGCAGAACCTCGAACCGGTTAAAAACGCACCAATAGTTTTTCTACCTGCCAAGGGGAGCGCTGCAGCAGCGGTTGCGATTTCTGGGGTGGTTTGAGTTTAAATAAGTTTAAAAAAAAACAACCGCCAGTAGCGCTTTATTCGAATATCAAAACACAAACATCATTTATTCGATTACTTGGAAATACTTTTCAGTTATAAAACTTTTTGTATAAAACAATAATTAAATCGATTATTTTACAATAATAATAAAATTTACTTAATGATTTACAGCATCATTTTGATAACTCTCAAAATGTAAGCATTTTTTTTTAAATTACATTTTAATAAAAAAAGTATTTACTGTTAAGAACAAACGGTTTTAATAAAATGGTTAAATTTGGCCTTAATGAAATGTTTCCCAATGTCCAGGAGAATATTTCTGAATCTAGTTAATCATTCATTTTAAATGAAATAGTGTACAATGAATATTTAATTAAAGATGATTTTAAACGTTTAAATTTGCTTATATATAATATGCATATATTAAATATGCACTTGGAGTATATATTTTTTAATTAATTTTTTTAATTTAAAATTTTGTTTCAGTATTAATTTTGACTATTAACTTATATGTAGTTTTAAAATGGAAGTTTGTATATTAGATTTTGTCATTAGATTTAGTTTTTAGGCATCGTTTCTGCAATTGTGGAACCAATTTACCAAGAAATCTGAATCTCTGGAAAAACTACATTTGAAACAAAATTTTTTCTTAGTGTACCATATACACCTCTACTCTTGTAGCCCTCGGTTCCTTTAAAAATCATCAACAAAGTGCTTCTTACTTAATTAGACAACAAAATGCAGGAGCAAGATAAGAAAAAGTGAGTAATACATACAAGGAAAATAACCTTATCATTGAATAAACAAATATGAGAGCCGTCATAATTTGGCTCTTCCGATCGCGGCACTCCCGTTTGGGAAAAAGTTAATTAGCAGTACACACCTCCCCTTGGACATTATCGTTTCGTGAAGTGTATCAGCTCATCAAAACGTGTACTTTATGCGTCCGATTATAACCTCGGTGCCCATAAAATATAAATAAAACCCCTATAGAGTCGAGAAATAAAATCACCTCAATTGCGGCGCTGATTGTATCTTGAAAATGCGCGAAATTGCATTTGTACAAATTTGCGACTTCATTTGTGCCTCCTCAATAACTTGACTCAATTTAAATTGTTTATTGCCAGCACAAACAATGTCTTGATTTTGTTGGAACTGGTTCTAGTGGGATATGAGTATTAATATTTGCGTTATTTGTAGATATGGAAGTAGATATTTGAAGCGAATGATGAGTAAGTCTAATTATATTATGAAATTTAATCTTCTGAAATGAAGAGGTAATATTGTTCAATACTTTAATTATAAGCTAATTAGGATTGTAATAAATATTAAGAAAAGATATTTTACTATCACATCAAAAAAATTTCCTTCATAACTCAAATGATTGAATTTCCTAAATTTAATATTCAATAAATATAACCTTATAAGTATAATTTATAATACTAATTTGAAGCTTCAAACTTCGTTTGAGTGATGGCCGCAATAATTTATTTCCTCTGAAGGCCGTAAATCATCTTAAGTGCTGGATCCCGAAGCTGAAAGACAAACCAGTTTGGCTTATCCGGACAGATAAAGCTAATGGCTCCTACGACATTTTTGTTTTCTTCTTTTGGCTCGAGACAGAGACATTGCTGCTGTCCCTCCATCTGGGGCTGTGCCAGTATCTGTATCCGTCGGATGCAAAGTTACTACGGCCAATCGGCCCAGACGACAGCTGGGGATGTGGGGCGAGTATTTCAGCGCTTTAAATGAGCCACATAAAAATGATTCAATTGGCAGTTTGGCTGAAATAAAAGCCGCCAACGGTTTTTCAGAAACAAGTTTCCATTTCAGCTTAAAAACCGGGCCTGCAGTCCGCTTTTCTGTATCGTTTCTGTCTCGTCTCCGGCTAAATGCCGACTTATAAGTATAATGCGCCTTCGATAAAGACGGCGATGCGAAATGTTAAAATAAAATAAATTTATGTTACAATTAATGGCCGCGATAAATTTGTGCCTACAACATCTTGAAGTCTGGGCAAGGGGACGAAGCCCAATGAGATTAACACATAATCAAGCTAACATGCGCGACATTTGCATATGGAATTGAATTAAATCCAAACCGAATTGAATGCGGACCCGCTCCAACACGAACTTGGCCACGTCAAGAACAGTTACAGGGGCGATTTAAAATTTTAATTAATTCGAGCGCTCAGCACAGGGAAACTTTTCCCCAGAATTTCGAAAACCCAACATTCCCAGCCTCCCAGCTCCGCGAAAGGGTTAAGAACTGTAATCCGAAACCGCATGGCAAAAAGTTTTCAACCAGCGGATATATATATATATATATATATATATATATTGTGTTTAAGGCAGGACCAGGAGACAGAGCCAGCCAACAGTGACACAAAGTTGGCTCCGGGCTCCAGTCCCACTGCCAGTGCCAGTTTGTGGTGCAAGTTTTCGGTTTGCGGCCATAAATTATCACAGACAAAGTCATTCGTTCCATTTCGAGTGAAGCGCGCAGGGCCAGGGGCGGAGATGGTGGCAGGAAAGGATGGTAGGGGGATGGGATTAGGCTCGGTGTACTGAGAGAAATATTAGCAGAGTTTAGGATAAAAGAGGTACTTTTGGCTACAAAATTCTCCTACATCGATTTAGAACAAGTTCTTTAAATATTTAATATTAATTTTATAAAGCTAAGGGTGATATTCTTAAATAAACTAAACTTATTACTTAAACTGATTAAATCTTCAAAATATTTTATTTTATTTTATTTGTCTGATATCTGATATATTTTATATATATTTCATATATTTGTTTCTAAAATGAAAACCTTCTTTCTCCAAGTGTGGGGGCATGTGGTCTGCGTCTTCGCCGCGGTCTCGTATCTTCGGAATCACCATTCCGTTTTAAATTAAAACCGAAACCGAACGCGTGGAGGCGCATGGCCAGAACCAGAAACAGAGACAGAGAAACCCAAGTCGAATCCCAAAGCCGTTTCCCAAAGCAAACCCCTGAGCCAAAGGGAAAAATGCAGGGGGAATCGAATACAAAAGACCCCAGCAGGCGAGACAAAGGCCGAAAGCAAGATGGCCCATAAAGGAGCTACAAATAAGATAAATTGCATCTTGGGATCACACGCACAGGTAGAGAGCGGGACCATTGCCACATAAAAATATGCACATGATGGCCGACGCTGTACAAAATGCGGGAGATGAGATTCCTGGCTCGAATTGCACGGGACACCACCTCCAAGGCCCCGGTAATCCGAGCGGATCCCCCGAGGGCGTGGAATTTGGTCGCTGTGTGTCGCTCTATCTGCGGATCGAAATCAACCTGCCATTGATTCGGGCGAAAGAGTTATCCGAGCTTTGTGAATGCATATCGTTTAGATACGGAAACTGGGTGATAGCTGCCGGCATATATGTGGCATTTAGTGCTTTTCTCTGTCGCTTCGCCGAAACTCATCTGCATATCCAAATAAACACAGAGGTAGGGAAGCCAGGTGGAATGATAATATTCAATTTAGAGGCGTCTTTCAATAGCATCAAAAGCAGTTATGGCCTCTGTAATTGGGTTATTTAATGGGGAGTTTTTTAAAAATGCCTTTGTTGGGAATGTTAAATTATATAAAGACATTGTATAATTGTATTGTATTGTATAAATAAAGCAAACAATAGCCAACATTTGTGAAGATTTTAATCAAGACTGACTGATACTTAAATGATCTGAAACATTGGTTTAAATACATCAGTTTTAACACCTTAATGTAAAGTAATTTCCCAAGGATAATCGAGCATTAATTCAAAGTGCAACCAAGCAAAAGATCTTCAGTTGAGTAATAATGCTTCTTAACGAGGCGATTTATAAATTGCACTTCGAATGCGTAATTTCCTACGGAGCACACGCCTCGGCAGTGAAATCCCCGGGACATGGCAGCATCTACTTCGAGTGGCACATACGTGCATCTGGGAATCTGGGTGTGAGAGTTCGTTTTATGAACTGTTTACCGCCGTAAAAGTCAGTTTAATGTCCCGTTCGCAGTCATAACTGTCGCCAGCGATGGCGATGTCGATGTGTTGATGTGGCGATGCCGCTGGGCTAGCGGAAATTGCCGAGTGTCGAGCGAGATCTCCGCACAGAAGCCAGGACAGCGCCAGGATCAAATTCGAGAGACGTTTTGGGTTCCCAAGGAAGCACTTGGGATCGGTACTGCGGAAAGATATAGATGACAGTTCATCGTCTGTTTACAGTCGTAAAGGTTGTTCAATTGCAAGGCGAAAGCAATGGAGACACGGAAAGAAATTTATTTAGTTTCAGAAATGATCAAAAAGTACTACTTTTACTACTTTTTACTACTAAACACTTAAAATGTCTAAAAATGATTCTGATGAAATATTACAAATAGTTATGAATGTATTCCATGATTAAAAAATCTTAGGTTTATGTGCTCAAACTTCATTATGTATAAAATATCAATTTCCAGTATCCAAACAAATTATTTCCCGTGCATCGGCATAGTTTCAAATGTGAAATGCCCGGCAATTAAAATTATAACCAGTGGTGGGTCAGGGGTCAGATCGGGGTTGGGGTGGCCTCGGTGGAAGGGTAGAAGTAGAAGTTGAAGCCTACAGCCAACTGCCATGTTTGTGTGGAAGGCAGCACAATGGCCGTGTCTCGTTGTCATCCTCGCTCACCACACTTTACGACCTTCCCGTAATCTGACAGATACGTCACGGCCGCTCCTTGCCTGGTTTCCTCTCGGAGTTCAGGTAACAACGGAACAGTATGGAGCCTGCACATATATCGCACCAAACGCCTTATTAAATATGATTGTATTGGGTGAAAGTCAAGAAATTCGCGCTGACATCTGTTCAAGTGGCTGCCAAAAGAGGCGGTCGTTTTGAAAAAAAGAAATGAGAAAGAAAAGGGCCATCGGATCGCATAAAAATTATGAGAACGGTTAGTTGGCACAACAAAATCGATAACGGCCTAGGGAACTCGGTCGCCGATTAGATATGGATATGGATATGGATGTGGGACAAGGAGAGGGAGGAGCATCGTGCGTTTTTCCCGGGAAAACGTAGGCGATGCGAAGGAAAACCTCATAAATTCCGGCAGATCAAAACAATTGGCATCGAGTCGGTGCAGGCGGTTATGTTTACGGCCAGAGAGTGCCAGTTGGCCAATTGGGCTCCACGACGAGATGGCGATAACCGAGGCAATTTTCAGCTCAGCAATATTATGCAATATAAATCAGCAAATGGCATCGGCACACACACACCCAAAATGGTGGCGGTTCGTTGGTTCGGCAAGGTGAAACGGGGGCACGGGGATGGCAAACTTTAATTCGAAATGATAACAGAAGTTCCGAAAATGTAACAAGCCACCGTGAAAGCGAAGGGACGCCTTTTGGGCATTGTTTCCAGGGAGGAGCAGGCACTGGCACAGTGGTTGTGGCATGCTCCGCACATGCAACTCGCTGGGTTATGGCCTATGGGTTATGGGATTTGCCAGAGGCTCATCATCGAATCAGGCACTTATCTGCAGCGTCAAGGACAAATAACACATTTTTTTAATCATGTTTCTTAGAGAAAGTCTCAAGGATCATCAATGAGTTTTGTTCTAAAGTATTAGTCAGAAATTTGAGTTAATAACCTTGAAATGAACTACAAAAGTGGAATGTTGTAAAAGGAATTGCTTTGATATTTTACATTATATTTGAGAAGTGCAAAATTAAGGCCTTACAAATCTAGCATTAGTTCACGATTTTGCACGGAAAGCTCAGATAATTTTGTACAAAAAGTTCTTTTAATTTTCCAATCTCAGTCTCAATAAAAAACCTCGAAAAACCCACAAAATTAGTTCCAAATAAGTTATATTTTTTACCCCATTATCCTCTGGTATCGATACCACTGTGCAGCCAACAAGGATGGCTGCGTTGTACCTGAAACCAATTCGGCCTCTCTTCTCGGCTACCAACATTCCATATAAATTAGTCTCGTGGGTGCAATTTTATTAAATCAACAAAAATTTGCAATGTTGGCAACGTGTTTCTGTTTCCGCTTCTGTTTCTGTTTCAGTTTCAGTCTCGGTTCTAGTTTCCCCTTCAGTCCTTCGCCCCGGACAGTGAGGGAGTCGTCCTAAGTAGCCGCTGTGAAAGTGCCATCCTTGGGGTGGAGATGGGCTTTTTTGGGCGGTTGGCTGCAGGGTTGGCTGCCTTTGGAACTGGGGGTGGCTCGGCTCTGGGGTGCTCGTATTAAAAAGATTGTGTTCCATTTGAATGCGGTGCACATTTGTCGGTTGGTTTCCTGGCGGATTATTATAATATATTGAAGATCGCTTAGTTGAAATTTAGTGTTAATGTCAATGGGGTCTTATGAGCGCCATAACGGAGGCAGGATGGCCTGGCAAATGGCGCTGGTACACGGGTCATGGCCATTCTTTTATGAAGTAATTCGTCTATTGGCTTGCTTCTGTCCATCTGTGGGGTCAGGGTTGAAGACTTCTGGGCCTTAGAATTAGGTTTTTGTTTCAAGAATTACAAAATTTAAGAAATAAGCTTTTCTTTGTATTTTTTGACAATTTTAACCTTATAAAAAATTTCGAAAAAATAAGTTAAAATTTGTTTCGGAAATGACTTCTTCATTGTTTTGCAAACAAATCCCTAAAAACCTTTTCTAAAACCCTCTCATCTTTTTTATTGCTTGACACCTGCCATTTTCTTTTTCGAGCTCAGCTCTCGCAATTTTTAATTAATCGAATTGAAAACTTGACTTTTCAATTTTCCCTGCCCTGCCCTGCGAAAATTGTGATAAATGTGCGCAGTGGGCTTTAAAATTGCGCTCGGCGAGTGCCGGAAAAAAGGCAAAAACTCATTTCGACGTGTTAATAAATTATGATGTAGCAGCGCGGCGGGATGTGCAATTTTTGCAACAAAAGGCTGAGGTGGGGAGAAGACAACATATCCATAAAGGCCTACCCCTGCCCGGGAAAAGGAAAAGGAGATGGAGTCGGGGACGAAGGCCAATCTCTTCCGGAAAAAGTGCCAGGGGATAAAATCAACCTGTGCATTCGCAATGAGCTGTGAGCTGGGAGACGTACCATCTGAGGAAGAGATACCATTTTCGATTGCGACTGGGATTGGGACCCTTTTTGCACTTGCTAAACAAAGGCACAGAAAAAAAAGTCAGCAAAGGAAACACCAAACACACCCTTCGCAATGGCATTAATGCCATGTCCTGATGTCCTGGGGACGCCATTGAACAGGGTGTTTTATGCCTTGTTTTATTTATGCAAAATTATGTTTCAATTAAACGCAATGCGCTCGGTAATTGGCAGCCATTTTGTTGGGCAGAAATCCTGAAATCCTGAATGGCAACATCTGCGATGCGCCGTAATTAGGCCTCGCATATGCCGCAGCATCCACGGAATTTAAAGTAGGATCAGAGAGCTCGGCATTTGCGGCTTTGTTTGCCCTGTCAAAATATTGTAATTCTTTTTCGGCCGCCCTCAGCCCAGAGCCAACGAATTTGAATGCCATAAACTGGCAGAGTTTATGTGCGATTCGGCATTAGAATTACACGGCCGACTAACGCCATCCGCGGATTCGCTGAATCGCGGAGAAGTGGTGGAAGTGGCTGTGGATGTGGATACAGTCATACAGCATGAATAAAACATATGCCGGGAATGGGTGTTCCAATGGATTTAAATCATGGGAACCGCACAACTGTAAGGTTACGAAATTAGGGAATTCACTTAAGAAGAATTTCCGAGAGGGACTTGTTTATTGGCGTTTTATATTAGAATCTTGCAGGTATTAATAACAATAAGTAGCTGACTCCAAGCTGCTCATAATACTATCCAAGGGACACTTTGCCTTAAAAGCAATTTCGCCTGGCATATGAAATAAAATATATTTCAAGCGCTGCCTTATCGCGTCGATGATCGCCTTTTGGGGCAGTTTGAGCGACACAGGAAAACTTTTCCAATAACAGCATCCAAATGTTAACTTATGCCCGGCTCCTCTACGTGCTTCGCATAAGAGAGCGGCGGCGGCGGCGACATCCGCCGTGAACCCAGGGAAGCCGGCATCCGGAGCCCCACTTGCCACCCAACCGAGTCCCCACCATCAATGGGGCAATCTTTGGAACGCCATTTTGACGTTTTCGAAAGTTTCTTTTATTGCATACATGAGCCATTTGGGTGCCGGGGCTTCCGTTTCCGTTTCTGGCGAGGACTCGGCTCGTTGACGCTGCCATTACGCTGTCGCAGCTCTAGAAATAGGATGGGTACATCGTCTGGGCTCCGTCTTCTATGTGTTTCGTCCTTCGTTCTTCGTCCTGTTAGCCCACATGTGCTAGTGTGTGTGTGTGTCGTAAATGGCGTCGTTATGTGTGCGCTTATTATCATAATCCGTTGAGTTGTTGCCGCATTAATTAAATTTAATTAAAGGCGTTTTGCAACATTTCCGGCTACGTGGCCACGCTGCAAATTGCAAATGCCAGGATCCTTGGGTCGAAAAGGGGACAGGATCTCCCTTGTATTCCTTGAGCCAAAAGTGCGAACTCTAACCCCAATCGTCCTTGCGACGGGCCATGAAATCAATTTGCCCAAAATGGCATTCGTTAATTAATATTTGCGGCAGCGGCATTAGCAAGTGGAAATTTATGCCTCACATGGGGATATATATTGAGTAATCTAATAACTGGAGTCGATGCTAAACACATGCTTTGATATATGTCAAGGATTACTGGAAAGTAGCCATACATTTCGGGATATTATTGGGAATATATATTATGGTATGTTCTATGAGGGAATAATTAAATCTGTAATTTATCCTATGATTTAGGTTAGCAAATATCTATGGGAAATCCAGACAGTTAACTTAAAGTTCCCCTTTTTAAAGAATGTATATTTCTAGACATATCGATTTTATATTAAATCAATAAATGTATATATACCATAGATTGTCATACAAATAATTGAAGATATGCCTGAAACAAGGCTTAGCTAAGATATTCCCTCAAAATTCTATCCTGAGTACGAATTAAATATTCCTTTTATTTTTGAGATTATAAAATCAAACTAGATAGTATGGCTGTGGAATAATTCCCATAAGAATCACACATTTTAAGATATACACAAAAGTATGACTAATACTTGGGAAAACCCTTTCCATTCTGTCCATATTTTCCATTAACTCGTTGAGATACGTGAATAATCCCCATAAATGGCGTCCCATCCACTCCATAATCACTTGAAAAACATTTAATTTGATTTTATTTATTTATTAATTCTTCACTGCAGTTGTTGTTGGCTTATGCTAACGTTATTTTTCGCTTTTCATTTTGGGTTCGCGTCTATTTGGTTAACTCATGGTTCATATTGTGTTCATTCCCCTGGCCGAAATCGCTTCGAGTGCATCGAAAGGCGATTCCAAGGTTTCATATTCCATTTTCTTATCGTTAGTATAGTTGTCATGCAGTTTTATGTACAATTACGATGGCAAATATTGGGGGCGCACCTCTCGATCGGGCGCCGGGCTCGCGATCTAATACTAGGATCTCTTTAAGGTTCGAATATAATTCAGTTACGTATATGCGGGCTCTCGATCTATCGCAAATTCCGATTATTTCTGGCTGGGTGAGTAAACTGGGTTGGTTAGTAAATAGTTATCGACTTGTCTCTACGTATATATGTTCGTTAGGCATTAGCTAATATTTAATTTGATTTCGAGTTTTTGGACCTCGTCGAAAAGGTCGGCGCATGGATGGGATCTCGTTGCAGTGGCCTCCCGGTCAGAGGGTGTGGTAGTGAAACAAGGGTTCTTTAATTGTTTTTCGCATTCATTTTAAAATCGCATAAAATTATATAATACACAATTCGTCACAACTAAACTTAAACTAAAATTAACAGAAGGTTTTAGCATTAAGGTCAAACAAAATTAATTAATTTACGGGCTAATTTGCTAGGCCATCCGAATAGTCTAAACATTCAACTTAAAGCAAACTGAAACGCAACAAAAACAGAACGGATACGGAAGCGGAAGCGGGAACGGAAACAACTGAGTTCCTCCAATCAGGTCTTGAAACAAGGCAAAAGGCTATAACCACCCGTGAATATCACTCGAACCAAGGCAAAACAAAGGGGAGAACGCGGAAAAGATAGAACTTCCTGCAAGGACACAGGATACAGGAGTGGCGCGGTCTGGGGAGGCTGACTCTATGCGGTGGTGGTGGTGGTGGTGGGGTTGTGGGCAAAACGTGACTTTAACTCTGACTCGACTGCATTCAATGTTAATCATACTAGATACACATACATTTAGGTATTATACATACACATATAGGTTCATAGTTGTATATATTTGTAATACATATATTCTCATATATATTTGTCAATAATTGTTTATGTAAATACGCGCTGTGTAAGCCTTCCGCCTCGGTTGTGTATAATAAATAGATTTTGACTTTAATCCGCGAGAGACTATGCTAGGTAAATTTAATTTCGGGAAGTTTGAAATCTACGTATATGGGTTCGTGCCGATCGTCATCGTCTTCTCCTCAATATCCCTCCCTTCTTGGCCTTATCTCCGTTGTTGCAACCTTAATCTAATACGTATTTCAGTGTTTCCTTTGTTACTATTCTGTAGACTGGCTTAACTGTAGTTTAATTTAAAATTTTAGTCACTGGCAAAACGACAATTTCTCAGCTCAAATTTAGTTTCTCGTTTCATTATTATTATTATTATTATTACGTATTTGAAATCGTGATTATGCTTTCGGGTATGTTGCATACCGTTCCTTCTTACACCTGCTATTTATGGAAATATTTGCGCAATTCTCTGCATACTTTGCTGCTTACTCGTTAGGTCGCTTACTCATTGAATCGACCCGCGTCGAATTAAGATTAATATGGCATTGAAGAAATCATTGTATTCAAGCGTTGGCATACAATAAAATACAGCAAACACACAGTGGGGACTTTGCTTAAACAGAACATTGGAAGAGGGTTTTTTTTGTGGCGAAAACATAAACAGAAATATCCAATAAATAGGTTGTAGATACAAAACGTACGCTCTATAACTCTATATGTAAGTATCTTTAATCCGTAAGCATATCCGCATACATATATGCATATATATATATATATATATAGGTATTCATAGACCGTCAAACATAGTCGAACGTGGCTTCTAAATATCGAACTAGGTTATCCTACAGCAGTCGCAAATAATTATACACTCGAATCCGCTAGGGTCCCTTGCCTCGATTGAGGTCGGGCCACGGAGTTCTCTGACTATCAAAAATCGCTCATTTCGTCAATATTCATTTATATAGATCGCGTCTCCTGCTAACTCCTGTCTTAAGCATTTACCGCTATTCTAAGTAGTTCAAGTTATCCATTAATATTACCACGTTGAGTCCTCTGGCCCACGAGCTCCTCGCTGAGGGTTGAACTGGCAGTTTTGGGGGTTGGAAAAGGGAAAACGAAGGAAGAAATGTCGAATAAACAAATTCTCACTGGAGATCTGGAAGGGAATCGCCGGCGCTGCTCTATCACATAGACAACGGCACCTGGTGGAAACCTCAGAAAGCTTTGATCCACTGCCATTCAATCGCTGGGCCCAGCGAAGAGCCCCCCAGCCACAGGACTCACTCTCTGGCGTAGGTTTGTAGACTTATCCAACTATTTACTATGTAAAACTTTACGTATTTTTAGTTTTCGAGTTTATCTTCTGCATTCTATCTCGCGCGCTACACAGAGACAAGGACGCGACGCGATGCGGCGGTGGTGGTGTGGTGCTAGTGGAGCTAGTGGTGCGGCTGGTGGAAGATGGTCTCGTTGGCTCGGGGCTCGGCTCTCGACTGGTGGGACAGCTTAGGAGTTAACCTTGCTGACCGCTTTCAGCAGGTCGTGATTGCTTTTGTCCAGGGCGCTCATCATGCCCAGGTTGCCGCCCAAGCCGCCGCCAAGGGAGCCGGGTCCGATGCCACCGCCCACGCCCACGCCGACGCCCATGCCCAGGCCGAGCTTGAGATCGTTCTGACCGACTACGGAGTGGTGCAAGTGGCCCGGATTGTGTGCGAT
>JAEIHY010015474.1:0-40158 GCA_018904565.1 Drosophila tsacasi | reverse complement strand
TTAATATTAACGGAGTTATTAATTTTGGCCAGAAAAAGTGGTCGTCTGGACCATAGTGTGCTGGCTCTGCACATAAGTAGGCTACAAAAATTTGCACATTAACCTCAATGCCATTGGTTGTGTTTTTTGAATAGTTTCCAATTCGCTGGCGATGTAAGGCCAAATTGGAAAGAGAATAAAAAAATACGAGGAAATAATTAACACGCATAGCTTGACGCCCGCTGCCCACAGCCACGCCCACTGCGCCCACAGCCAAGGACTACTGGCGCTGCAATCGAAATATTTAATTAGTGCAAAAATGCCTTTGAATGCTAATTAGTGGCAAATTAACATTTGAGCAGGGTTCCTTATTTCAGTTGTATTTTATCTTGTTTTATTTCGTTTTATTCGCTTATTCCCCGTTCTCTTCAGCTGGGAGTGCAAATTAAAGACACAATCAAAGCAAATTAATCAAGTCCGGCAGTTGCTACTGCCCACGCTGATTGATGTGGCCAGCCAGTTCGCCATTATCGATGGAAGGACCCCGGATAGATAGGGGAGGTGGAGCAGGAGCAGGAGCAGGAAACGGAAGCCGGGGCATATAATTTCTATGAGGCTGCCACCCCCTCGGTTGCTTTGTTTCGCTTACATAAAACAAACATTACTCCATCATTCGCCCTTGCTTTATGCCATTATTTATGATTATTTAACGTTCCCCTTTTTGGCGCATTTGAAAAATGTGGCCCGAAGTGTTTGTAAATGAGTTTGCAGTTTTATGTGCGGACGAATGAGTTTTCAATTTATATTTCGTCCACACACAAATTTTTCATGGCAAATTCAATTTTATTTATTTATGATTATACGACAATCGATTCGTTATCGCCCTCCGCGAACGCTTTGCTATTGCTCTGTTCGGTTTGGAGATTTTATTCGCCACCAGTAGGATTCTGGATTCTAGATATTTGTTTCGAGTTGTGAATATATTCTGTGTTCGGGAGTGGAATTTAAGAGGAAATAATAAAAGGTGCTAGCTTATAAATATTAAAAATATATAACAAACAAAAAAGAAGTAAAAACCTGGCTTTACAAACAAAGTTCTATAGCTTAGTAAGATTAATTGTTTATTTGTATTTTTTATAGCCTACCTTCTTAGGAAAAGGTTTATAATATTTTGATTCAAAAAACCTAGTACATACATAGTACCTTATCCCCTTCTTTCATCTTGAAGTCCGAGTCTTTTTCCAATGCAACTCAGTGATTTTTAAGTGGGGTCCCGAGAATTTTCGCCACTTTTCAGCAAGGGCTCTCAGCGGATAATTTATCGCTTACTTTGCGGCTGTTGTTTTTATTAATGAGTGCAGTACGGGAAAGCGAAATGCCGAGCATTTTTCGCCACTAGGTGCCTGCCTCCTTGTCGTTCTGTACTCCGCTCTGTTTGTCTATTTGTTTGTTTTGTTTGGCCAGCAGCCGCGCCATAAACTATTTTGCACTTTTCGCAATATTTCAGTCAGCTGCCGCACATGTGTCTGTGTGTGTGTACGCTGTGGCACTTTCCGAATTGTAGAGCGGAATATTTCATACACAGACGCACACAAACATGCAAAACACAGCCGAATATATTGTAAATAAAAGTGAACAAATATTGCACAGCAATAGAAATAAAATGTGTGACAAGGAGCGGCGGGCAAGTGTCCTGCTGAGCGAAAGAGCCGGCAAGATGCTCCGTTGCAGCAACAGCCTTAGGATACCCGGGCAGAAGCCCGGCCATTGTCCGCATTTAAATATTTGCACAGCATTTGAATGCTTTCCCATTTTGCATTTGTCGAAATGCAAGCCCGGTCCGAGCGAAACACATGCACTGCTGCTTCAGTGATTTGTCCATTAAGCTGACAATAGTCGGGGCCAAAAGTAAAAATAACTAGAGAGTTCAGATCCTGATGGAAAGACAATAAGCCGAACTTTATGTTAAGGTCGCTTCAGCACCGAAACTGCTGAAGGACTGAGATAACCAGATCAAGGATATACTTTGGGTTTGGGGTGTATTCTTTAGGCAGATCTTCATTTCTTGGTATTAACTACTACATGACTACTTTTTATAAATTAAATAAAAAACCGACTCCAACTCAGTGACAGCTTCGTTAAATTCCCTATCTATCCCCATATCCTTGGAGTACCAAGCTTAACATGAAGAAAAGGGAGCACTCGCTGCACATTGTGCGATCCCATGCTTAATTTAACTTACATCAACATTAATGCCGGCGACGGAAAAGACAAATGTGGGCTTGGCCTCGCGGGGAACGTAGCGGTAGAATTCCTCCTGGCCAAAGTACCAGCGCACCGCGTAGAGCGCCGCCTGCGGAGGAAGAGGATAACAGGGATGCGTTAATGAAAAGCCCAAGTGGAGCAGACGATGATAGTGGGTGCCGGAGGAAACGGCAGCAGCAGCGACAATAAGCGACGGGAAACACGGCGAAGACGGCAAGACAAAGTGCAAGTAATTATAATAATTAAGCATGCCGCCGACGACAATATCCGTATTGTTGTCGGAGCTATAGGAGCTCCTGCTCCTGCTCCTGCTGCTGCTGCTCCTCGAGGAAGTGTCGCTTACCTGCTCCAAATCATATTGACAAGACAATGTCGCTGCATTTCCCATGATGACGGCCTCCGGTACAAATATCTTCAGATCCTTCAGGCAATGGGCTGAAAGAGCACGACGCACACACATTAATATTAAAGGATGTCCCAAATGTCGTTTAACCGTTGGACCTCAACTGACGACGAGTCCCACATGCCGAATGCGTCGTGTGGCAACAATACGAATTCGATTATGCCGCCGCCAGCCGAAAAAGAAGTGGGAAAATGTAAATATAAAAGTAAAATGCGAAAAATACGACAAATGCGAAAAATAAAACGCAATTACCCATTCCAATGACAAGGAAAAGGGCTCCGATCCGCGTGAAACTGCCGGGATCCACTTGCATGTTAATTTATGACAAAGACGACAACCGAACGGCCCAAATTTGACTTGCAGTTAATGCAATTTATTTATTTTATTCCATTTAATTTCGGTTTCAATTCGCTTATTCATTTTGCCTTCCAATTGTAGAATTCAACGCGAGTTACCAGCTATTATTTACATTAAACAAGGCTCATTGGAATCGAGTGGAAATTTAAATAAATGCATTTTATTTGATTACGGCATAAGTATGAAATGTGCAATTCATTTCGGTGAAGTATCAAATAAAGCAATCTATTGAAATGAAAGTTTTTCTGAGAATACAGCATCGATTGATCAATATTATAGTGAATTTACTTTGCGGGATTTTAGCATAATCGGGAAATGTTATACATTCCTTGGGAGCTAAATTATTTATTTGTTCAAATGGCTGAAAAATAAGAATTCTTCTTACTTATGCCTAACTGTGTCTCTGCGACATATTTATCTTTCTAACACATGCTGATCCCTTTTCTATATATTGGAAATAAACCTAAGTACATATAATTCGAGCTGTAAAGTATGTTTTATGTTTTTCAAGCATGTTGTTCTACAAATGTGTCGGCATTAAGAAATGCGGAGATGATTTCGGAGTTTTCCCCTAATCGCCTATACTTTGCCAATTGTTTACGTGAGATTGCAACGAATTTAATTAATTTTCACGCTTTTATTTGTATGATTTTTATTGATGCAACACGGGATAGGCAGGCACCAAGAGGTATGTACAAATATTCATATAAAAATTAATTATTGAATGATAAAAGCACTCTCGAATTTACAGTGGGAAAAAAATATTCTTAAATATTTAGTATATATATTATATACTCTTTCAAATATTTTCATAATTTATATAACCAATCGTCTCCTTAATTAATCCCGCAATTAATCTAGATTTACAGAAGACACATAAGTTCGACTCCATATTTAATGCGATCGAGTGTACTTATTTTCCTGTCTCATAAAAATCCACAATAAATATGTGCTGTAGAAACTGAAGTGTATGCGTGGCGCGTTCGTTAAATGAACTGCCCGTGGAGTGGTCCACATGTCATTCGGAAAATTTTCATCGATTTGCGGACTCGAACGGAAACGAGTGAACTGACTGGCATGTGGTTGGCCAAATTATGGCGACTTTAATTGAACAAACCGATATTAATCAAAGGCAAGCGATGCTCGCACACTCTCCCGGGGTATTTAATAAATTGACTACTTCACCGCCGCTCGACGGACGAGTTGGTCGAAATGGTTCGGTTTTGGCCTGGTGGGCGGTGGGCATAATATAAACAGTTATTTGGTAGATTAAATAATCAATTTAAACCACGACGGCACACGCAGTTGGCATAATAAATTCAGCTTGTTCAACATGACAGCCTTTGACTGCGAGAATGGGAAGCGGAAGCCCTGCAATATGCCATTTATATATGGCTCTTTGGCACACTTACCACTGAGCAATAACTCCGAGATTATAATCCAGCTCAACGCCAGCATATTGAATGCTGTATGCAAGGCTCCTGGTCCGCAGGACCTGCGACCTCCTCCTGCTCCTCTTCGACCCGGTCCGATCCTCTGGCTGGCCATGTCCGCCAGTCGCAATGTCTGCAAAGAGAGAAAGAGTTGTTGCACGGCGCATGAGAAAAAGTTTCAAGCAGCGTATAATCATATTTGAGATGATGCTCTCGGGCTTATTGATAACTGGCTGGCTACTTGTCAAAGTTTCAGAGCAGCAAATTGAAATGTTGCTCTTGCCTTTTGCGGCACGGTCCCTCTCCGGTCTATTTATCCTCTGCTTGTGTGCTTTGTCTCAGGATCTGTCTATACATCCCATGTCTCCCATGCCCGTTTGACAACTTTGTAAGGCTTTCAATGACACGCGTCCGTAACTTTCAACAGCTCGACGTGCTTAAAAACTTTGCAGCATTTGCAGCAGTACAAAAAGACAAAAGCTTTAACTAAACAGGACACAACGGGATAGCTGTACGGCTCCTGCCCCGGCACTCCTGTGTGCCAAACAGAATTAAGCATACGCAGCGTTCGCCCAGACAGATGCATCAGAACCGTCCGCACCCACTGATTGACAGCCGGGGGCAGTACAGGACGACCACTGTGTCCCTGACATCTGAAATAGATTGGATGTCTGAATCTCAGGGCGGGAGGAAGCGAGCGAGGGAGTCAGGTTTGCTGACCAAAACATTGAAAACAATTGTCAGTTGCTGGTTGCATTTGTAACTTGGCTGACAGGACAAGACGTATGCTTCGTGTATCAATTAGACCACAAAATCAGCAAGACCAATTGTTTTGCTTCCATTCCGCCGCAAAAACAGAAGCTAATGGTCAAAAGTTACAAATGGCCCACTGCAGATACAGATGGAGATACAGACACTACAGAGAGCGATACAGATACAGCTACAGCAATAAATAGAAATACAGCTGGGAAGAGACATTTTGATAATGATATCATCATATCAACGCATTAACTCAAGGCGCCCTAAGCACTTAAGCCTGGCCGGGGCTTATATGTCATTTACTGCACCCAGCTGAACGTCCATCGTCGTCTTAAGGTCGAGTGCGCAGGATGGCTCGGTTGCTTCTAATTTTAAATGGCAATCCCGCGCCCAGAATACCCACACAAAACCAGAGCCGTAAAATGCCATTAGCCTGGACCGGAGTTCTCTGTGTTCTTCCAATCATTTTGTGCTTTTAAGCATGCGACTCAAAGTTATCGCCATCGTCGTCGTTGTCCCTCGGCAGCAAAAACAACAAGCGCATTAACCCAGGACGAAGGACGATACCGACAGCGCCGGAGCAAAGCGAACTAAAAGCTGCGAACTGTTGCCTTTGCATTTTGCATGCCCAACGACCTTTCTATTTCAAGCATATCGTTTTGCAAATTGTCCGGCAGATTGAGACACATCCTCATCGATTTGTTTGCTTGTGGGTTTTGGGGCCCGTAGACCGAGACCAAAACCGACACCGAGACCGAGGCCGACTCTGTTAAATGCCCTCATGTGAGCATTTAAATTAAATTTAAATATTATTGTAGGCAAGTCGATTATGTTCGGGTCATCATTTTGAACTTTAATGTTTCGGTGTTATTGTTTGAATGGAATATGGCCTGGAAGTCGGAGCTCGGGCACTCCCTGAGTAATAGCTTTTCTGTTTCGGGGCACCAAGGAAATTATTTGCGGTTGCCCGGTAGGGTGATATCCGGCCACACCCCCCTTTTGATCCCCTTTGTTCCCGGCCATTGTCTTTGTGCTTTCGCATTTGGAATTCACAAAATGTGTAGCCCGAACGAAATTTGATAAAAACAAATTTTCAAATATTTCATTATGATTTTAATTGAATTCCTCTCCTTGGTGAAATCATCCCTCCTCCGACCGCATTTGGGTGAATTGTGAAATAGATATCCTGCATGATATTCCTGTGTTCATGCTGGACTTGTGGGACGTAATAATAAACCATGGAAATTAACAAATTATTTGGAATCTGTCCTCGTCCGCTCACTCTCTCTTCAAGTGGCAGCAACAGCGAGTTTCCTCTCAGTCGGGGAAAATGGTAATTAAAAAAGTTACAGCTCCAGCTTAATAAAATGTCCAGTGCATGTATATGTGCTGGATTAACTTTTTTAAAGTGCTATAAAACAGTTGATTATGGCGTCATTAACGCAAATCTAAGCTCTGGGGGAGAGAATAATCAAATTAATTTTTTATGTGCAAAGTTTGCAGTTTACCAATAAGAACCCAGCTCATCATAAGCAGCCAGCTTTGAAAAGAGCTCCGGCTTAATGGGAAAAACGTTGGAGCGTTGGAGTGGCGATTGGGCTTGGGGATGGACGCGGAGGAGGCGGATTCGGATTCTTGGGGAGGCAACCGTTCGTGACGATGGCAACGCAGGCAAGGACAAAGGACAATGCCGGATATTCAAATGCCAGCGAGAAATTCAATTGAAAGTCAAATCAAAACAAAACAAACGAAAATCCGTAATTGACAACATTTCAGCTGATAATGAGCACTTTGCCAGGGGGGGCCCACCGACCAACAGACAGTCACGAAGTGGGTTATATAGCATAGAGGGGGCGGGGCCAAAGTACCCAAATCGGAATGAGAGGGGAGGACATGTCAGCAAACCCATTTCTAATGCCATCATGCTGACTGTGGGAAACGAGTGGCCATGCCAATTGATATGATTTTCTGGAATGACATGAAATAGTACGTCGAATGGGAAAGACATATCATTGAAGGCAGGTACACTTGTACAAATATTTAAACTATTCACGAAAATAAAATTTCCCATATATTCTCTATATTTATTCTGTATATTTGCATGGTTGAATATAAGTTCGCCACATGCATGTTGCCCGCGGACTCCATTGTAAACAGAGTCAAGGAAACATCTCACTTCTATTCCATGTGTAACTCTCTCTTCCCTTTTCTTAAACTTTGTAGCGAACAAGAGAGTTTCGTTTTAGCTACACTCTTAAAAAGTTTCGTATTTGTCGCTCCAAATTTCAATAAATAAAGTGGGAGAAAGTAAGTTTAAGTTTCTTGACTGCCATAGTTCTCTGCTCTTTTGATCCAAATGATCCAATGATCAAAGGACAGAGTCCAAATTAATAGCTCTTATAAATAGAACTCCTGGCCAAGTTAAGACTTTTTTATTCAAGTGTCCATAGAAGTGTTGTTAAAGGAGTCGAGTGGAATCCTGTTGTGGGGGTTGACCGGTATCTAATGCGGAAGCCATGACAGACAACAATGCTGACCCAGCAGCACCAGGTAAGCTCTGCTAGATGTCAGCCAGCAACGATGCCAGGGCTCTTCCTGATGCCAATCGCCGACACTTGAGCTGGCCACGTCGACAGTTTCACAAAGCTAGTTGGAGGGTGGGGGAAATTGGCATTGTTGCAACAACAGTTACTGGCAACTAGGCCTGGCTTTAAGACCGGCCAAGTGCTCTTAAAGGATTCAGTCAACTGTGGCCGGGCAAGGACTCATTCATTTCGGCGATCCACTTCGCTAATCGCCGGCTGTCAGACGGAGAGGAAAGCGAGCACTCACACACCTAAGCAATAATCGCAAATCAAGAGAAATCGCGCTATCATACGCACACACTTATAACGCATTAAATGCGTCCTTGATTGATGCGACAGTTGCTCGAGGGCTGCTCATTAGGTTTAGTGCGCTTCTTTCAGACTCCGGCTCAAGCCTCTAATCAATCAATCAGTGTTTATGCCACCTCCCAGCCCGCACCACGAACCCCCAACCCCATCCTGCGCCAAGCACCAAGGACCAAGGACAAACGTAGCGAAGCGAAAATAAAGGAACTGAAAGGAGCAGAGAGTACACATAATGAACAAAGGAACTTGGCGAAACAATTGCTTCGGTTGCTGCGTCGTTTGACGAATGCCCCCGGGCGGATCTGAATCTGAATCCGAATCCAAATACGGAATACTATAATCGGTTCCGTGCCACTGGTTAGCCTCCATCTTCCATCTCCTACCTCCTTGTGGAGCCGCCGCCAGGCATCCGCCCAAGAGCTAGGCACCGAAAATTCCCCCATGTTTGCTTTGTGCGGCGTTGGCGTTTTTACAACTTCCGTTTCGGGGCAGAGCGAGTTCATCACAGGTTCCTGATTGCCAATGAAGGATTAATGCTCCTGCTACTGACGTTGCCACTGTTCCTGCTGCTGCTGGTCTGAAGCACTCAGGCCATGCTTTGATTGCAGCGGCGTGTGGCTGCAGGCGCACGACCCAACTAGGAGCGGAACCCGACCCAAGACCTGGAGCACGACCAGACAGCGGAAGCTTTGTGTAATGGCACAAAGGATTGCAAATTGCCAAGGCACTTCCTGCAAGGACATTGATTTCTTTTATATGCCATCGCCATCGCTTCGCCATCGCTGTTCAACTTCTGGCATACTGGTAACCCACACCAATCACTTCCCACTTGTGCATCCTCCCGCCCTCGACACAAGCTGCTCGCGCCACGAAGGTGTCACGCCGGCTCCCCTTAATTATGCATGACTCACTAATGAATTTAGCCGTAATTGTTTGAAGGCAGCTGCGATAGCCGCCAAAGACGTGTATTCACAGACCGTTTCGGGTCAATATTTAATCAAAACGGCGATTGCGGCTTGTCACTGTGACCTGGGCCACCTCAGAGGCTTAATTAGCCGCTACATCTCCCTTTGATGGCGTGTGCGATTATACCTTCAATTTCGATCCGGCCAACTGGAAGATGGCAATCAGAATTTGATTAGATCGCTGAGGGTAAATGTGCAATTAAATATGCTGAGAGGGCAATTGGTGGCATGTATTACCAGAATCAGGAGGATTTCATTCGAAATACAAATCAAATGGAATCATCTTAATTATTGGAAGATATAAGCGCTTACAAATCTTCTTTTACAAACTCTGCTAACTCTTTTCTCCTAAAATCTATTGCCACTCAATTATGTTTCAGTTATAGGAATGTTCAAGCCAGAAAAGTTCAGGTTGTATCCAATTTGTCCCTGCCCATTCTCACACCGAAACTTTATCACTCAGTTATTATTGCAGGCAAAAAAGTAGGGGTTGCGATGAGTTGACAGTGAGGAAGCCAAATAGTTTGCGCACCCACTCAGAGACGGAGCGTGGAGGAAGTGAAATGAGAGGTAACCAAAGCTATTTTAAGTTGGTTGTAGCTGTAGCCCTGTAGCCCTGACAGCGGACCCGGGTAACATGGAAAATGCATTTGAAACTCGAACTGTGAACCTCGAAACCGATAAATCACACAGTGGAAAACCGGCATTCCGAACAAAAGAAACTTAAAGGATTCACGCTGGCTGTCCGGCGGCTGTCAGGAGTTGGCCAGAAGGCGGCGATGGCAACGGCGGTGGCTCTGGCTCCCGTGATTCGAGCGACGGAGGACCAAGGACGTGGTCACAGGACGACCAGACGTCGCCGGGCGACTAAAACTGTGTGTTTGCATTTCGGCGCTGGTCGTCGCTATTTATGAAAATAGTTTCTGGAGCAAGTTCCAGCACAGCCCTATCTGGGGTGTGTGTGTGTGTGTTGTGAAAGTTTCCTAACCACTGGCTGCCAAAAGTTGTGCAAATTGTGGCCGAACAATGGACGGCAGCTCTGTGATTTCTCGGTTTTAATTTCGATGCTTTTTGGATTGTTTTAGGGCGAGTGCTGGAGCTAATCAAGCCAGTTGCTCCATCATTTCATGCACGAGCGCCAGCACCGGGATCCGTACTCCCCTCGGTTCTCTCCCGGACTTTGCATAATTAAATAGAGCCCGGGGCCGTTCGGTTTAGGTTTCAACATCAAAGTCACGCATGTCTCGAACTGTTTGCCTTCTTATTCTTAAAGGTGCGCCCGGTTTGAGCCGCAAATGATTCTCACTTTGCCTGCCGTAGACATATTAATTTACATGCTGCCCCGGTTAAGCTCCATTTTTTCACCATACGTTTTCGGCATATACTGCCTCCGTGGCCTGCGGCGCCGAAAGTTTGTGCGTGAGTCGGCGTGTGCCTGGCGCTGCTCAATTTAGTTGAACGTAAATAATTAATTACCTGCCGTTGCCTGAGTTATGAAATGCGCAATTAGGCGCATTTAATATTTAATTAAGGGCCAACAGCAACAACGGCGGCAAGCGACAAAAAAGGAATCCCGCAGCAACAAAAAATGCGATCCATAGTCCGGGGACCCGGGTTCGGAATCCGGAATCCGTATTCCATATTCCATGGCCCGTAGTCTCGTGAGCACGCAAACACACGCTGGCGGCGAATCAGGGATGGGCGTGGCTGTTTGTACAGGGAGGAGGATGCGCGGGTAGCGGATGAAGTGGCTGGATTAAGTGGCAGCTTAAGAATAAACAGGAAGAGGCGGTCTGGGAGCAGCGCTGTGCGATGGGAACTGTGCTCTGGGGGTTGGGCTTACGACAGCTCCACCACCGGGGAGCGACGGAAACATTGCTGGCCAGTCGCCGGCCCCCAGTGCGTATACTTGATTTGCGAGGAAGTGTTGGTTAAAGGCAAGCTTAATGTTAAGTAGAAGCTGAAGATTAGGAGCAGCGTCCAAGGCGACGATAGTAAACCAGCGGGAGCTAGCTGGCTGTGTCGTCTTAAAGAGAGCCAGCCAAAGGAAAGATAAAGCTGGGTGGATATGCTGAAGCAAATAATTCTCTATAAGAAAGAAGGATGGGAGTGAAATGATTGTGCTTTCATTTCAGAGAAAAACTAAGTAAACTATGGCAGATGAAGCCAAATATTTAGCCAAATATGTTAAGAAATAACGTTATTTAATTTAATTCACAGATGGGTGAAGAATTACATATGAAAAATTGCTATGGTGCTTGTAGTGTTCTAAGTTCCTTCGTAAAAAAAGAAAGCTTGTTGTTACAGAATTGTATACTTCTTCCCATTATAAATACCAATAAGGATCCTTTAAATATCACTTTAACTTTCCTTACTGCGTAACTAATGATTTTAATATGCTTAAATGTAGCATCCTTAGATGCCTCCCTCTCTCAATGTATTTTTCTCACGCTTCTAGCTTGTTCCGGATATCGGGTTAATGACGAGCATTCGCCTATTACTAGGCCCTTTCAGATTACCCTGCCTTCTTGGCCTATGACTTCAGATTGCGATAACAACGATAAGACGATGGGAAGTCGGGTGTGCAGTCTTAACAGCCCGATAATTTGCGTTCGTCTTGAAATTTTTTGGTTGCCCCACTTTGGTAAGCTGTTAAGCCGCCGCGGCGCTACCATGTCGTTTTTATTTTACACTCATTAAAAGATAAACGAGACAAGCTAATGACTTTCGGGCTAAATAGTGAGAGTGGGCTGCGCCTTGGCAAGGGGTTCTTGCCTGGTGGTGGTGACGAAAGCAACAACGACATGGCGATGGCAATGAAGTGAAAAGAAAATGGCGGCTGCGTTTCCGCTACAAGCCGTAGCCGTAAAATTAAAGAGCAGAGCGGAAGGCGAGAGGAGAGATTGAGAGCGATAGAGAGTGCATGCAGGAGACAGGCGAGAGCAGAGCTGGGCGTGGCAGCCCAGAAAAAGGCGCGCCAGATAAGATTCGTTTATGACACCCACGGCCTCGACATGCCACACACACTCATATACATCTCTTCACTATGCACAGAGAAAAATGTAAGAAAACAATATAAGATTTTTTAAAAATTACGTTTATGTTTATAAATATTTTAAAAATATAGTAAGTAAAATAAATAAATTCAGGAATTTATTGGTATAAAAGCTTTTTCGATGATATGTTATCTAATAACTTTAAGATGTAATTATTTAATTTATTAACAAACTGAAGTAAATATAATTTATCATTATCTCTAGAGAACTAAAATGATTTTTGTATTTCATAAATAAACCTTCAAAGTTGAACGTTTTTTCTCGTTATGTCTTTATGTGTGCACGTCGCAAGACAAATGCAAATCCCTGGGTAATTAGGAGTTGTGTTCATGTCGTCGTGGTAATAGTTTTATGTTGCCACATTGTAGGCGACACGATGCGTGGCATCATGACAAGCCGGGGCTTCCTATGGCTGAGATTGAGACCCCGTTCCCGTCCCCGTCGGCCGTTTTGGGGTTAATACTGGTCTTTGTTGCTGCTGCTGCCAGCGTGACATGCAGAGCTCTCGTCCTTTTTTCATTTTTACCCAGTTTTTGCTTATTCCTTTGGATCTTTCTCTCTCTCATCAAGGACTGACTGCATTTAATTTGATTAGCAAGCCGAAAATCTACGCGTTCATTAGCCCGCTTTTAATTCAATTCGACCCAATTTTAAGCCAAAGCCAAAGTTAACAAAGTTTTGTGCGAAAACATTGTTGTTTTTTTTGGGGGCAGCTTTAACCTTCTTCTTCCGGAGGGCAAGCTTAAGCCGAAGTTATGTGTGTGTACTGCGGGCGAAGACTACACGAGGATAAAGGAATATTTATTTTATTACAAATTTATGATTTTGTTTTTTCTCCATCGCCGACGCTGTTGCTGTCTTACATAATAGAAAGCGGAAGCGGAAGCGTGAAATGAGCTTCTGCATAAACATCGCACACAGCGCACACAAATACTCGTTTAAGCAATGGCCATGCAGGTGGAATCGCATCCGCCATTTCGGTGGCATTTTATGACACAAAACTCATAACTTTTTTCTCTGCGCGGTGGAAGTTGGGGTAGTAGTTGCTTATTTTGCTCAAAAATCCGCCACAGCCACATAAATTCTGAGACATGCCCCAGCAACAGCCACACGGAAAATAAAGTGTAGCTTCTAGGCGTAGTATCACCATCAGCATCAGCCACTTCCAGTTCCAGTAGCCGCAAGATAAAGTGGCATTTGAAAGTTGTGCTCACAATGTTCCTGTTTTAGCTTTGTTTTTGCTGTTACAGAATAACTTTTGCCCAAGATCGCGTCACGGCTGGAAGAGGGAAACTTTCCGTCCAGTTCTTTGCCGTTTCCGGTTGCTTAAGCGCCAAATGAAAGGGGCTGGGTCCGAAATGCACCTTTTCGGATGCTTTTCGCTCCCTGGTCCTGAGTTGTTGGTTCATCAGCGCAAATGTCAAAGAGCTTTGTCATTGGCGCCACTTGACTTTGTTAAATGTTAACAGTTTTTATCTGCCGGCGGTTAATACGCGGACGGCCTTAGTCATAATTTATAGCATGAAATAATGCGCCATTAAAAGTTTCGGGAAACCGGAAAGCGACCGAGGAAAGCGAAGGAAAACTGGCGCCAGCGCCGGCAGGAGAGGGAGTCGCAGCTGCCGCAAACAACTTTGCATGCACGTGTTGAAAACGCCGGCGATACGAATCTAAGTCAGACCCGGGGCAGGATGGGCGAGGACTAAGCTCAAAATGAAATCAACGCCGGCAGATAAAAATCTTCTGCTATGCAAGCTCGTTAATACATTTTTGATGAGACACAACAAGTGGCAGGCGGATGGACAGCCGGGACCAAGTTATGAGGAAACTTGAGCTTGCCCCTCCCGGACTCCCTCCCACACACACACTCTGACACAGTTTCTGGGGCTGGCTTTTGAAATGTTTTGCCTGTGCCGCCATAAATCAGATGCGGAGAGCTGAAACTAAAAGCCTGCCCACAGGCAGACGGACAGGAGTGTAGGAGAAGCGGAGGAGTTGGGGAGCAGGTGGACTGGAGGAGGGCGGGCGGAAAACTACAGTTAAATATGTTGTAACAAATAAAGTACATCAGTTGGGCAATGGCAACGGGCACAGGGGGACTGGGACTGGGGCTGGAATGCGGTAAGGCTTCTTTCTGCACGGCAGCTCATTCATATTTATGGCATTTTTGCATTCAGCCGACATCATTTCGTAATGTGAAGAGCTGTTACCGACCTCACTCTCTCTGAAACTTCTAGCCCCTCCCCCTTGCCACAGACACACTTATATATATATATCCTTAGCACCGTTTCAGAAATCATGGCAATTGGCACGTTGCTCATACGCAGCGTTGGCCCAGGCAACTTGACCAGGGAGCGGACTACACTGGCCGCTTTATGCTTCGGTCATTTATGAAGCTCATAAATTTCGCAAAAAAATAAAAAAAACGGGAATACATTCTCCCTTTTGGCTTCTTGTGCGAAAATTACTTTGCAAAAAAGGAATTGTCTAATAAACTTTGCAATAAATTCGAACATAAATTTTATACACACAGCACGGCAACCGAAGTTCAAGCGTTAAAACTATGCCAACAAAAGCCATTAATTCCAGTCAGCAGAAATGAAGTAAAGTGTCAGTTATGTCGGGAGTTCCGGAGGTTCCGGGGGCTCTCAGTGTTCCGGGCTGAATCCGGCGGTTCGGTGGAGGGCTGGTGGTAAGCAGGCTGAGCTGAGACAGCGGAAATTAAATGCTGCCACTGGCATTTACCCCTAGTTTTCCCCTGACCCCGCCAGGTCCGATGGCTGCTACTCATAATTAGATGATTTAAAGTTATCGCAAAAGTTGCAGCTGCCTGGGCTGCAACCTTCCACCTGAACAGGTAGCCTGGAGTGGTGTTAACACCACAGAAGGAGGACCCCGGAGCTGGGCTCCTTGAACACCAGCGGTTCAATTCACTTTGCCGTTTGCCAAATGTCTCTCTCTCTCCGGGCTTAATTGCAAAGTTTTTTGCTACCCGACGCTGTCCAAAGTGATTTCGCTGAACTTTGGCACATAAATTATGCGATTTTTAAACAGGCGGCGAGGAGTTTCCAGCGCACCGCTTGGTTAGTGCGGCCTGCGGGAACTCGAGGAAAACAAATACATATAATTTGGCATTCATGGAATTCACTTTGCAGCGTCAAAGTTCGAATGAGCCGCGGGTGGGCTCAAAGTGGCTCGAGCTCGGATCCGTAACGGGGAGACCTTCTCCTTTGCCAGGCACTAATGCATAATGAGGACACACGAATCTGATACTGATGATCTCTGCAGGCGAGAGCGGGTGGTGTGAGCGGAGAGTGGGCAAGGATGTGGATGGGGGTATGTGTCAGTCTATGTTTGCCTGTATGCAGAATGGATTAAAAAACTTTTGATTAACCTTATCAAAAGCAAAAGCTGTGTAAACATCGCACAGGGCAGAGCAATCACGATGAGGGAGCTGGGAACAGGGAGCTGGGATCGGGGCGAGGCAGAAAGCCAGGCCAAGCCGGCGAAACGAGGAGCGCAAAAAGACTCGTACAAGTTTTTAAAAGAAAATAAGTAACTTTTTGACAGCCTTCTGCTCGGCACACACACCCACCCACACACGCACACTCGAACTCGCACACTCACTAAACTGTTGTTGCTGCTGCCTCTCTGTTCTTAGCCCTTTGCACAAAGCAAAGCAAAAGTTGGTTATTTTTTTATTTTTTTTGAGAAAAAGCCAACTCCCTTAGCCTTTTGGCAAAGCGTTGATGCCGGCGCTGGCTATATGCGTGTTTATCTGTGCGAGGGTGTGCGCCAGAATGGCAAATAAATTAAAATAAAGGCCAGAATATGGAGGGCGGCCTAAAAAGTTGCCGCATATTGATGGGCTGGAGAAGATAAACGAGGAAATTCCCTGTCTTACACAGTTTTTTGTTTTCTTTTTTGTTTATGTTTGTTCTTCTTTTTTCGACCGGAATGGTTTCATGAATTTCAGAATTCTTGACAGATTTAGTCAGTGAGTGATTTAAATGGAAGTTGAATTTTAGCTTTTTTACTTAACTATTAATTGCTGAAAAATATTGTTTACAGCTATAAAATCATGCATTTTGAAATAATTTTCAATATAAATATCACGTTTGAGGTACAGCTGTTATTTAGCATTATTCCTTATTAAACTTTAAAAGTAATGGGTCAGCTCTGGTTTTCTCTTGTTTGAAGATTGTCATTTAGCTACAGAAATTAAACAATATATCTTGTAACTCTTGTTAAATAACGATTAAGTAAAATTTAATATATACCCTGTCGTATTTTGTGTACAGCTTTTTTCAATTCAACTATATTACACATATTTCTTTAATATGTATATGATACTAACAATATTTAAGTCTGCTTCTCTCAGTCTTTTTCCCAAAGCTAATGTTACTATATTTAAGGAGAAGCGACAAATCGAATTTCAATTAAGTTTATTTAAACCTCCCTTCTAAAGCAATAAATTAAACATTTTTGAACTGGTATCTGTGCAAATAATTTCTTCCTTTTTTCCAATTCCCCCATCACCGACAAGACCCCAGAATTTGTTTCATTTTACATCTGACTGGGCTCTTGTTTGTCTAACATTTTTTGCTGTTTGGTCTCGGCTTGTTTTTTCCGCTTTCTGCGTGTGTGTTTGCTCAGCCCCACAGTCGAGTGCGGTAAAGCCGCAATTTTTCAGAATCGCTAAAACACACGGGGCGTATACGTATGCGTAGCGTTGCTGAAGCGTTGCTCGAGTGTCGCACCTCTTACGCGTATGTAGGCAGCCAAGGAGTTTTCCAGGGAAAATCTCTCTCTTATCGTCGCACTTCAATCAGCTCAGAGGAAATCGGAGGCTAAGGGTGCTAACTTGGCTGCCAGCTGGCCTGGAATTAACATGTCACATTTGACGCGACTCGACGCGATGGTGGTGGCACGAGATGTCTTTATCGCCGCGATACACTTTGTTGTGCCTTCTAAATGAGCATTACTTGATTACCCGCAATTATTGTTACTGTGGCCCAGACACCCACAGCGCCGAGTTGCGGAAAAGGGCCACATAATTACCGCATATGGTAATGGAAAATTCAGCCGCCAGCATACTTGACATTAGTGCGGTAACAGCAACTGCGACGGCGACGGCGACAGCGACGGCAAAATTTTTAGGTCAAAATGCTAGAAAAACAAAAACACATAAAAAAAACAGCAGAAAATCTTTAAATGCGCGAAAGTCGCCTGGTTGTGAGTGTGGCAGTGCTCTTGTATATAAATGCTGCCGCAGCTCGGAGCAGTTATGCGCTGCATTTAATTACAGTTGCGAATAGGGGGCGTGGGGCGGCCAAAAAGGGTTTTCTTTTTTTGAGAGGCAGTCGCAAAAGTTTTCGCTCGGCCTCCGCAAGTTGCAAGTTGCGCTTTGTGCCAGCTAAAAAAATAAAGAAAAACCGAAACGCATTTCATTAACACAGCTCAACTTCACGGTAACAATGGCAGCAGTAAAAGCAGCGAACGCGGCAACAACAAGACACACAAACAGTGGCAAGCAGGCGGAGAATTTCATTTTTTGCCAGCATGTCGCCGAACATTTAGCAGGACATCGTACACTGAGGGAAAAAACTTTTAAAAAGCTATAAGTTGCCTGATTAAAATAATACTGCATTTCTATAACCTCAACTTGCTTCAGATGAATTCCTCTAAAAAGTCTTCGGAAATGTAAAAAAAATTTGGTAAGTAAACTGGCCTAAATCCGAAACTTAACTTGCACATTCGAAGAGTACATAATATATTTAATTATTTTTACTTATTAATTAGGGAAGCTTTTCCTAGATTATATTATTAAGAACCTTAGTTATCAAACCGTTGTTTTAAGTTAAGTTTAAGTCTTAAACTTCAATGGAAGCGAGTGTCTAGCCAGGACTCTAAACAAAAATTGACTCCAGAATCATTAGAGTAAATATTTTCAATATATTATCTTTTAACCCAGCGAACTTTTTGCAGCTTAAAGTCCTAAGAACCTAAGTGTAGAAGCCATGTATGGTGAATGGTAGCAGAAAAATGTGGGTGGAGGCACTTCAGCCGTGAGCCAAAACTTGCCACTCACACATACGCACACTCACACTCACACTCACACACACACACACCAACCCACACACTCACATCCGCACAGACGCAGACACATGCACTCTCTCCTCACATGTTCTCCAAATCGCTGACGACCTCAATTTCCAGCGCATAAACACTTTTTATGCGAAATAAAATCGCTTTACTTTGTGCAACGCATTGACCGAAATTTATACACTACACACACAAGCATACATATGTGCATTGAAATGCACAGAATGTATTTTAAATAAATCAAAATACGCAGAAATTCCATTTAAATAAATACGCTGCACAAAGCAAAGACAAAACAATTTATTTCTTAATTGGCCAATGGCGCCGGCAACTAGCCACAAAATTCAAAATAAAACCCCACGGCAGATCAGCTGCGTGGAGTGAGAGCCACAAAAGGCAGTCAAAACAAGTTGGTCAGTTAATATTTAACAGAAAAACAGGAAAGTATTAAAATATAACTGAAATCAAATACAAAATACTCTACAGAAGAAATAAGTTTGCAAGATAAATATTCGGATGGGCCTAAAAATAACACAAAACAATTAATATGCTAATTAAGTTGATTTTAGATTAAATTGAGTAAGACATTTCTAGGGACACAATAAGCTCAATATAAACCTTGAAACTTAAGTACTTAATAAGTGATATATATTAAGTTTCAAGAAATTATATCTCTAGTTTGTAGAAAAATAATTATGCTTAATTTAATGAAATTATCCCCGTTTTCATATCGATTTCCAGGAGCTGAGGATCGAGGAGTACCATTTTATTACTGCTGATTGAGGGTAAAAATGGTCGTGTCGACATCGATGTGGACGGCAGACGGTTGGCGACAGCCGGCTTGTCCGGACATCTCCCGTTCTCTTTCGTCCCAGCCATCCTCCGGACATTCGCATACGCAAAGCGGCCGGAGAGGAGAGGTCAATACGTTGCCTTAATTGCTTACAAGTTGTTTGCCTCGCTGCTGTTGTCCGTCCGGGTACCAGAGTGTGTTTATCGTTTAAAGTCAAGTGAATTGACCTCCTCTCTTCTCGCTGCCTGGCCCCAGTCTGTCGGCATTGATTTTTATGGAGCCCGGGATATGGCCGAGATAGAAGCCCAAGCCGACCACTTTATGACTTTTTTAATTACTTATTTGGCTTAAAATTGTCTAGTGTACGAAAATAAACAAATGGCTGAGTGTGTGTGTTTCAAACACTTGCAGAAAATATGGCTCCGTTTATGGGCGAATAAAATAATGCAAATGGCGATACGAGAGAGCTCCGTGCTGGCCGCCCCAAAGGTCCTTTGTTTGTCTTTTATTAGGACAGTAAAGTCTTCCTTGTTGCTTCTTTTGCTTCTGTTTTTGCTCCTACTGCTGCTACTCCTATATCTCTATAGCTATCGTCCTCGTCATCGTCCCGGCTGCTGGCCACTTGACCAGGCCCAGCACAATGAGGACAATAACGATGTCGCTATCCCGACCTTTTGTCCGCTGCTGTTGGCCTGGGCAAATTTTTATATAGTTTACCATATTGCTGGGCTACTTTTTGTTGCCCGCCTGCAAATATTTTGAGAGGAATGAGGCCAAAAGGCAAAGTCCTGGCCACAGCATAATTTCGAGTGCAAGGAGCCGCCGCACAAAAACCATGACAAGCAGCAAGTCCTGCCATCTGCCGCTGTCCTGCCACCGCTGCTGCTGCTGCTGCTGTGACTCAATTCGGGTGGCCCAATGTCTAAATGAGACACATGTATATATGCAATTCGGGCGTGGCCGCACTTTGATTGTCTTCATTTAGTTAGGTTTTATGCTGATTTACTTAGGCCACAGACAGCAGACGTTTACGACCTTTTAACGCCGGCACGATAAAATCTGAACGGCGCTGGCCCTCGCACTCATCCATAAACCCCCGACCCTGGCCATAAACCGGGCTCAGACAATGGCTGTCCAAGGTCTTGGCAGCGATTTCCCATTGATTCCCACTCCCCGTCGAATCGGAGTCCCATCACAAACTGCACATTCTCGATGGCTCACATTTTCGGTGATTTAAATTAATTTCAAATATCATTTCTCACTTTGCGGCAACGACCCTGACCTGCGGCTGATGAATATTTAAAGCGCTGCACGTCCCACTGGCACAAAGAAAATATATAGACCCTTTCAACTGGTTGCCCTGGCAGCGCATTAAATACAATTTGCAGTCGCCTGCAGGACTAGCAGAAGGAGGATACCTATCACAGTCTCTATAGGAGCCCAAGCCCAAAAATTGGCATAACATGTTAGCATGAAATTGGTTTATAAATTTATAAAAAAAAGATATACATAAAGTCCTTGCAAGCCATAAATATTACTGGAGAATTTAATCATTATTTACCGAGCAAAATTAAAATTTTTACTAGGAATCTGTGGGTATTTTTTTTCTGTGTTTACCCACACCTTCCGTGCTTGGCTTTTATCTCGACAATCAAGTGGCTGCGATCCCTTGCCGCAAGTTTGATGGCTTTATTTGTGTGCTTCCAATCCACTGACCCGCCTAACGCGCCTTTAAAGTAATTAAATGTCCGTGGTATTACGCATACGCCACATGTTACAACGGGTAACATTGCGGCCTGGCTTGGCTGTTCCTCTTCCTGGCAGTGAGTGTGTGTGCGTTTGATTGTGCGGCTTGTATTCAGGCCATGTCGGCGCCTGCTGGGTTGCAAGGGCAGCAGTCTCGGTCTCGGGTCTCGTCTCGGCTCGGTCTCCGTTTCCGTCTCCGTCTCCGTCTCCCCATTGCCAGCACCAGCACCAGCGCCAGCGCCATCATCTCATCTCATCTCATCTGCTCTGGTTCGGTCTCCGGTCTGGTCTCATATCAACAATGTTGCTAAGCTGCCGGCATCAGCTACTCCCCGCTCGCTGTTGCCAACCGCAGCGGTTTCAGCGAGGAAATAGCAGAAATTTTGATTTTACGACCTTGTTGCCGTCATTAACGTTATTTTATGATGACGCTGATACGACCGCGAAATATTGTGTGCCGGGGCCAGAGTCGGAAGCCGATGCTGAGCCTGAAGGACCTGCAGCAAATGGGAAACGACTCAGCCGGGATGTGAGAGTGGGTCTGTGTGTGTGTCGAGCTCGACACGGTCCAAGTTATTATGTCCCGACGTCTAAGTAAAAAACCAATAAATGTTAATGAAAATACAAGAGACAAAGTTTAGTTTGGGGGGAAATCGGGCATCGCTCGTCCTGCATGAGGCATTGAACATAAGCTGATAATATTATTGCGCTATTAATGGGCTCAGGTTTTATGGCAGTTTTAATCGCTTTTGTTACAGTTGCCAAAGTCGCAACAATAACTTGACAATAGACCACAATAAAAAGTATGTGGCTTGCGTGTGTGCGTCCCGCCCGTCCCTCCTTTGTTGCTCCTCTCTCTCACCCACTGAGTGCAACTTTTTGCCGTTGCCGTGGCTTCGGGCGAAAACTAATTGCAAAACCAAACGCACAACCAAGTAGCTGCCGATGCCACGACAAGGTGGGCACGCTGAAAAGCAATTTAGCAAATTCCTTGGTGTTTGGCAAATGGAAAAGCCAACTACCATCGGTTCTCTGGCTTTTCTTTTAACTCCTTGCTCTTCCCTCCCGCTAAAATCCTCCTCTTTGCAGAATCAATTTTAATGATACCGAAGAGAAGCCGGGCAGGAAGCTAAGCGAGTGGCGGCAAGAAAATGCCAAATGACACCTCCATAAAATGGCGATCCCCTAACTCTTCCTCGGATGTCGTCGATAGCAACATATGCAGTCGGCAGCTTGGGGAGATGACTGCCTAGAGATGGCACAAGGTGTTGCGAATTTAATAAGGTTTTCAAGATAGTTTTAGTTGAAGAAATTAAGGCTGCAAGAGATTTGTAAAAGGTTTCTTATCTAAGTAAGTAATAATTAAAATAATAAAAAACCTTTTCATATAGTTCAAGAGTATACCTAAGGGCGCGTAACCCTCTAACATCTAATTACTTTTAAGAAAAATATTATGGGGCAACTGCAGCAGCTGCCAAAGCTCGTGGATATCTCATGTCTTATGTCATGCGGCTAAGTGCAGAGTCCTTATTTTTTTTCCTTTTTTAAATATTTCCTTTGAGTGGGGCAAGTCCCTCAACTAAGTTGTTATACACTTGCGTGCACCTGTCTCTCCAGCCATTTCCAGGTGCAGGCAGATGGCATTTCTTTGGCTCCTTTGGCCCCGGCGAGCGCTGGCTTGTCGCAATTAACGTTCGCGGAAATTCCTGGCAGCGGGATCAGCGGCCTGGAAGGCTGGGGCCGACGCATTGGGGCGTGAACAGCACGGAAGTCGTTCGGCCCACACGGCGGATACGTGCTTTAAGGTCTGACCTTCTTTGTGCTCACTTGTGTCTGCCTGTGTGTGGCATGGATGGTGTGTTTGTGTGTGTCAACGAGTGTCTGCTGCAAATTGTTGCATGACATTGTTATAAGACACCGCCCAGAACCCAGTACCCAGCTTCGCCCCCGTTTGACGGGGCATTTAGTGCAGGGTCCTTTCTTGGCGGTGACAACTTGCGGCCTACTTGCCATCGGCATGCCATATGCCAGCGAAACAATTGCTGCCATTACAGTTTGTAATTCGGTAATCAGCCATACGAATCTGCATAATGGCAATCGGAGCCCAGCGCCCCCCAGATCCACGTCCTCGCCAAGTTAGGTAAACATGGCAAGAAAAGTTGCCAACTTTTAATTGAAGTGAAAACGACGATAACGACAGCATTGTTGGGACTGGAATTGGGGAATCCGAGCGGGAACGGGAACGAGAATGGAAATGGGTACGACCATGGCTATGGGACGGCTCTGTGGCTCGGTGGCTTTGTTGCCAGCCCGCTGGGATGCGAATGCGAAGCTCGTGGCTACATATGCTGTGAGCTGTGAGCTGTGCTGTGTTCTGTGTGTGTGCTCTGTGCCGAGTTCTGTGTGCGGCATTGCAAAAACAGTTGCGGAATTGCTTTTTAAACCCACAGAGCGGCGCATAAAAAATCAGCACAGCCGCTCTCCAGGGGCGGGCCCCGAAAAGGGGGTGATCCGAAGAGGGAGTTAAGCCTTTAAAACGTGAAACTTTTGAGCCGCTTCAAGTTTTAGCCAAGCGTATTTGCCTTTGTGGCCGCACAGTTCCCAGCTGACAAGCACAGTCCCCCATATACATACGTACATACCTATATGCTATAGCCATTGCTATAGTATTGGCACAGGGCTAGGGCTGCACAATGTTAAAGTTTGCATTGCATGCCTGCGAGGGGTGGTTGGGTCAACCTGTTGCCAGGTCAGGACCTTTGGGAGCTGCTGTAAACATTACACAGGCACTATCAATGCGGGCGAACTGACGGGATTACGAGTTAGCGGGCAGCGTAACCAGGCGGCCTTGAAGCGCCGAAAGGGAGGGGGAGGTGGCGCGGGAGTGGGCGTGGTCATGGCAGCAGCATTGTTTGCATTGTCACACGCAAATATGTTTGGCAGCTCCAGCTGGGGCCAAGGCACGCGCCAGAGTGCGACATTCGTGACGTCGCATTCAAGACCCGGCAAGTTGCCACCCCGCCAGTCCTCATCCTCGGTTGAGCCACATCCTCCTGCGCTCCAGCTCTAGCCGGGCCGGCTTTGATTTATTGATTTTGGCCACGGCACACAGCATACCAAATGAGACAATATTTACTAGCCTCAATGCTGGCCCACATGTGGCATCCACTTAGGAAAAAGGTTTTAAGTGGGTCTCTTTTATAGAGAGTGAATAAAACATAGGTAAGGAACTAGAAAAAAAATATTCCTATTGAAGAAATAAAAAAGGAAATTGAAAAGCTAAGAAGATAAAAGATTACTGGTAAAAACTAATGTCATTTTGTTATCATTTCTCCCATTTTCTGGCATAAACTTTACGAAAAATGGATAACTATATTTTTTCGAGTGTCTCCCACCAGCAGGAGTATGATAGCAGGCACGCTTGGTATCAGTGTCAGACTTCCATTAGCCAAACTCAACCGCCTGGGCTCCTCCTCCGCACCCTCGTAGGTCCACCTTATTTCACCGCCCATCTGTGTATCCGCCAGCTGTTTAATAAGCCCGCCCGTATTTTAAATATGGAGCAGATGCACACTTTGCTGGAACCGAACTGCCGTTCCGTTCCGGGGGCAAAATGACGCAAGTTCAATTAAATCAAAGCCTCAGCATATTTCTTACCCGCTAGACAGTTCCGGCGCCAGACGCCGTCTGCTGGCGGCGATGTCTGCAAGTAGAAAATGGGAAGACGAATTAAATTACATTTAAAGCGCAGCCTGCAAAAACCCCAAAGAAAAATGGAGGGAAAATAAATTGGCCAGCAAGCGGAGGAAAAAATGAAAATCATGGAACTGATGTGAGGAAGCCAAGAAAGAACTGCATGGATACACTGGCAGAATGGAGCTGTAACATCAATACAAAACCAAAGAGAGCAACAGGTAACGACGGCCTGTCACCTTTTAATATTTTTTATTAAATTATTTGTTCGCTTCAGGTTATAAATCCAAGAGCTCTCGCCGTAATCCCGACTCTCAATTGCTGAAATGCTTATCTGCTTAAGTGGCAAACGAATATGCCATTCATTCGGTCGTATCGTGATTACAGAGAGAGCGCAGAAAAAGAAGTCGACAAAGTGTAAGAAATGGTGCCAGCAATGAAACGGAATAAAATCGGCAGCCAGAAAAAAATGGAGGGAATAAGGATGGGATAAAAGGCGGAAAAAACTCCTGCATATAGGAGGAAAGACGGAAAAAAGTGTACCCAGGCCATGTGGGAGGCGAATCAAAGGCGCAGAGATAAGTAAAGAGAACAAAATTAAATTGGACATTTATCAAGAGATGCTTATTGATGCCCGGAGTGCCAGCCAGCCAACCAGCCAGGACAAACACAAACACACACAAGGACTCTGCCTTCGAGTCAAGTGGGCCAGCCATGTTGCCGACAAATACGCTCAATTATTGTTTTGAGTGAAAAAGTTTTATTGGCCGACATTTTCGGGGGGTAAGGTCGGAGCTGGAGTCGTGTAATTTAAATGTAGCCCGTGGCGAATACGAAAACAAACGCCCGAGAGACACGCGGGCATAAATTAAAGTCAGCCAGGCCTCCCTCCGACTCCAAGTGCCCTTAGGCCGGAGTCGGACAGAGTCCTCCTCAGAGTCCGGTCAGTGGCGCGCTCATCCCCGCCCAGGGATCAGCCACTAATTACGGCCATTAGTGGAGCAACAACGGCAGGGCAGCGCCAGAAACAATTACGGACCATTTAATCACCTGCTGAAAATGTAATTATGTTGCATACTTCCGGGGCAGCAGGCGCTGGGCTTCACACGCTCCCCAAAAAACAGATCGAAAGCGCCTCAAGACGACTCGAGCCGACCGCCAACGCGATTTAGAATTTATTGCATGAAATTAACTTTTGCAAAATAATTCACATAACTTCGGGGCGTGCCGAAGGGCCCTCCGAAGTGGCTTAATAAAATAATTTATGGCCCGGACGAAGGGCCATTTCACTTGGCCATGTCTCCGGCGCTCCCTCTGAGACCGAGGCCGCTGCCCAGCCAAGCGGACGGAACAAAGCAAATTAATTACGAGTCAAAGCGAAAACCTTTGACTCAACTTTCGCAACGCACCTTTGCCCACAGACAGGACAGTGAGTCTGTGTGTGTGTGTGTGCGTTGTGGCCAATGCCAATGCCAATGCCTTTATCAATATCCTTTTGAGCTGGACCGAAGAACAGCAAAAAAAGTCTAATCAAATGCGACAGCACAGGGCGGCTGTGAGTATCCGCTGATGCGTGGCTAATATGCCAAAAGGGGCAGCACCACGCCCTCCTCGCCCCAATCCCAGCAACTCCCTTTGACCGTAACGGCCTGTCCTTGGGGCTGATCCGGCTTTCCTCCCTTTATCCTGGGCAAAAGTTGAGCCCGGGCCACTTTCTGCTCAGTGATGCGTTGAGTGGACTGAATCAACAGCTGCCAAACGTTCGGAACGCAAATTTATAATGTCTTAGTGCCATTCCCACGCTTTTTATCAACACATTTCACATGTCATTAGCCAGGAGATAACATCGTCCCAGAGGCGTGGTATGATACTACAATATACATATTTATATGTATGTATATCAATGAACAGTCGAATTCTGACACTCTTATTTGTCTGACAATTGACAGCTGGCATGCTTGTTTGTTTGCCTTCCTGAGGTTCTAATGAAAAGCTTTTAAATTAAGAACAACCGCCAGCCAAGCGGTGAGATGCATTTGAGATATTAACAAAGGGCACAGGTGACGGCGACAGGAAAGGAGTCACGGGTCCTGGGTCCTCGGTTTTTTCAGAGTCACACTTCAGCTGACACTGCAACATGTGCCACACACGCCGCAGACAATTCCGCTAAAAGCTTCACACCCGCGGACAGTTGCGGGTGCCAACTCCGAGTCAAATTAAACGCTCCTCCAGCTCCAGTCCTGTTTCGTCCTGTTCCTGCTGCAGCTGCAGCAGCACACTCGAAAATCGCTCGAGGCGACAGGAGTTTTATCTTTGCCACGTCAGCCGCAGCAATGCGGCTAAGCATCATAACTCACGCCGGGCATCCGTGCTCGTCACTCAAGAAGCGTGAAAAACCTGCCAAGACGCCGAGGAGTCACAGCCGAAGTCCGGAGCCCTGCATTACCCGCTTCTCCCTAAGGCACCAAAGCTAAACACTAGGAAAAAATACTGGATTTCAAGGAAAACATGGAATGAAATTCATGACTGTTCAAAGGCTGTCATGGATATTTACTGATTTTAAATTAATCCCAGGAATTGTTTTAAAAGGAAGTTAAGAGATCACTCATAAGGTATAAATAACAAATAAAAATAAATATTACAAATAATCCTGCCCAAAATGATCATTTTTATCCCGAGTGTAAAAGCAGCAGCTGCCGTTGAATGCACTTAACATGTTGTACCACAAAATCGTCAGCCATATGCCGTGCATATTAATTTGATGGCCCTCATATTTATGCCAAAGCAAAGCCAAAGCGTTTGCTGCTGCCGCTTCTGCAGTTGTTGCGACATTTTTTGACAAGTTGCAGTCAGATTCCGAGTCAGAGGCAGAGGCAGAGTCGCTGGAGCAGCCGCAGTCGCCCATTTGCAATGCAAGGAGCAGGAGCAGCTGCTGACACTGTTTTGCATATGGACGGAGGACCGTCCCGAGCAGCTGCAAAAAAAAGCTGCGAAGCTGGCAATAGACAAACAGGACCCCGAGAGCTAAGGACAACTGTGTGACTCTACAACTACTGCTCCTGTTAGTGGTCCTGCTCCAGCTCCTTCTCCCGGTCCTGCTCCTCCCACTGCTCATACTCCCACTCCATCTCTCTGCTCTGGTTACTCCAAACTGGCCGCGTCGCGATTTTTTTCTCTATTTTTCTTGTGGGTGCATTCCACTTTAATTATTTCAGCAATGTTGCTGCTGCCGCCGCTCGTAACGACATGAAATTTACATACGCAATTTCATTGTTGCCGCAGGATCCGGCGGTCCTCCGCTGCCCCGCTTCGCCCCGGGTCGTTGTCAATCCCACAGCATAACGCATTTTATATTCAAATTTTTTTGTAGCTGCAGTCTGGCCAGGACCAGGGCCACTGCAAATTCTATTCGTTGTGCCCGCGCATTTTTTCGCCATGTTGTGGCTCCAGGATTGTTAGTGCTGTGCCCCCGAGCTGCTTATGTGTCCGTAATAATCAGTTGCAGGAGCAGGGAGACTGCAGACTGCAGACTGCATACTGCTGAATTTACTGTCGATTTCACAGGCATTTACCCAGCCTGTTCAACCCAGTCCGATCCCCAGCCAAGTAGTAACGGTTATAACAAGCATTTATGCGCGGCATAACACCCGGAATGGTTTACTCAAGAACCGCCAGATTTCGCTTAGCATGTGAGATGAGGAATTGCTCCTCGAAGGAGCAGGAGCAGGCATTACAGCGCAGGAACTAGTTCACTTGCGGCGCTGCCAACTGCACTGTGTTCCGGCAGTGGAGTGCTCTCAGCATCCTTGGCAAGTCCCGGGCCCTCAGTGTACTTTATTATGCATGTTATGCACAAGTTCGTTTCCATTTCCGCGCCATGTCATTGCACGCTTAAGCAGCAAATTGTCTGATGGCATTTGTCCTTTGGCTGCTTCGGAGTCCGGAGTAGGGTGCTGTCCTTCGATGGGATGTTTGGCCAACTGTCAACAGCTTTTAGGCCTGCTCTCTCCCCCCGGTCTGGGGGTTGTTAAATGTAGCGCAATAATGAGCCGAAATATTTGCATTTCTTTGGTTCGGAAGCAAATGCAATAAACTCTCGAAATAAAAGCAAATAAAAAGTAATCAGAATTTCAGATTCGAGCCGTAATAAAGCGGCGAAGAAGGCTCACAGCGGTGTCCTGCTAAAAGGAATTAAAAAGTGTGCTAAATAATTCATTTTTGAATTAAAATATAAATCACTTTCACACCATTTTGTCGGCGGACATCGGCGTAGACCCGCTTTTTACTGCATGGTATGGTTTGGCATGGTCCTTTCCTTTTTTCCAGGACACTTGTTTATTTTATTACTTTTTCCCCGAGCTGAGTCAACGAGGGACAGGGCGGAGCGGACGGAACAGGACGCCATGCAAATGAGCGTGCGACCCGGGCATAACGAAAATCTTTTTAATATAAAAGTGAATTACTTTTAGCAGCGATTTCCGAGTGTGTCCAAAGGAGCGGAGGACAACACCCGAGCCATTAAAATTGACGAACTGTAAAGGCAGTCCGCACTCCGGAGCACGAGCAGCGGAAGGAGGAGCTGAGGGCGTCACGCCCATCTAGGACCACGCCTTGGGTTATTAGGCAGCTTATTATCGGGCGCATCAGCATGGCCAGGGCATCATTATCGAGTGCTTTGCGGCTTTTCTTGGTCCTTGCTCCTTGGTCCTTTGGTCCTTTCAGTCCGAAGACCCCCTGCGTCCGGCTAGCGAAAGTAATTTCAGTATCCTACGCATTTTTTAATAGGATTGTGTTTGGGGAATTACCTGAGAGGGCGGAGATATCTCTGCCCTGACCGCTGCTAGCGGAAGCGAGTGGATGGTGGAACGGAAATGAAAACGGCAATGGGCACTTTTAATTTCTCAAAATGGCAACTTACTGACATCCGTTGCGCATTCGATTCATTGATTTAATGCAAAGGAACAGCAATAGCAGCGGGAGCCACTCGATTTCCTCCTCTGGCAGCTTAAGACTTATTGAGACTTGTTGCCAGAGTTCATATCGTGCGAAATAATTCAGAAAATGCCAAAGGCATGGCCGATAGCAGCAGGACTCTGGCTTCCTCGCACCATTTACCTGCATCTGGTCACAACTTCTACTTTTCCCGTCTCCTCTCCCGCTCTCTCCACCTCCTCTGTTCGTGTCATTTGTGTTTGTGAAATATGCATTCGATTTTTTACGCTGCACTTTCTCGCTTATCTACCAGTTGGCAGCCCCATCGCACACGCCAAGCATAAGGGAGCGTCGAGAGCTCAGTGAGTGCAAATATCACGTATACGCAATGTTGTGGCTTGTTGGTTTTCTTTTCACTGCAAATTAGCTGGCGGAGAGGGTGGCGCAGCTCCCTCTGCCACCAAGTGTGCGATAATTTACTCATTTCATGTGCTATTAGTTGTCAGTAATGGGGTTGCGGTGGGTTGGACCAGGACCAGGACCAGGACCAGGGCCAGGGGATGCTGTAAACTGTGTATGTGTCGCAGTGAATGCTGTTGTCAGTTGCCTGTTACCAGTTACTACAGACCAGTTGGAAACTTTCTCCAAACTCTGACCAGAACCAGCTCACACTGGCCTGCTTCGTCCTTCAGTTTTATGCTTTATGTTTATATTTACCCGGCCCTCTTGTGCCATATTTATCATGGCTCACTTTTGTGCCGGCTGCGCCTTGTTTCGTGCGGTTTCGTACTGCTTCGCTGGTTGAGTTGAGCACACAGAAAGAAATACTATTTTCTTGTTAATTAAAAAAAATAATACTGATAATAATGGGGAGTTTAGAGAACATTTACAGAAGGATTTCCAACTTAGTTTTTAATAATTTTAATCATAAACAAATTAAGCAAATTAGGAAAATATTTATTTTGTTTTATTTTATTTGGGTTTTTGATTTTCCTGCTGTGCAGGAAAGAGTATAGTCGCGTTTAAGTGAGTTTTCTTGCCCACGTCCGCGTCCACGTCCTGGTTCTCGTCCTCGCATTCGTCCTCCCCCTGCCCCTCGGCCGTTGCAAATTCACGCTATCTAATAGCTGCTCGGCCCGCCAACAAACGAGAGCGAGACAATGGCTCCGGCACTTGCTGCTGCACTTGAGCACAGGAAGAGTCCTGTGGCCTGTGATGCCTGTAGTTGCTGTAGTTGTAGCTGCCGTTGCTGCGCTGCTGCGCTTTTGGTGCTTCCAGAGAGGAACCCCGGCTGTGACCTAAATTTTTACCAAATTGGATAAATTTTTCGCATTTTCGCTTTGCCATTTTTTGCTCCATTTTTTTCTCCAGCCGTTGCTGCGACGCCGACGAAGGCGACTCCTCGCTTGGCTTCGCCATCCATTGTTGTTGCAATTTCTCGCCACATTTGATTTATCTCGCCTTATATACCGAGTCGAGGCACATGTATGTACATACCGTCTTCCCCACCATATCACGTAGTATTCTTTTTTTGTGCTCTGTGCTCTATGTTGTTTGTTGCTTCCGCTTTGTTGCTGTATCGCTTTTTGTTCGTCGTCCTTGCTGTCGGTTGAGTCACCGCAGCAGTGTCGGTGGCGGGAGCAGGAGACGGCAGCTCTTCTTGGCCACTTGTATCTCCAGAATTGAATCTCGCCCGGCTCTGCCATCTTTGCAGCCACTAGCTCTGCTAGCTGTGTCGTCTTGCTGGCCGCAGCGCTTTTTATTTGAACTTTCTGGTGGCTGCTGCTGCTGCTGGCTGTTGTCCTTTTTTCGGCCCCGGCTACGTGTTTAGGCATAGTAGTAGTTGGCCTGCCGCCTGCCCCCGTTCGCCCTGTCGCCCGAAGCTTTTAATCATGATTTACGAGCCGGAGAGACAGACGCCCAGGTCCGGACAAGAGGTAAATATAAATGGAATTTTAAAATGTGATCTGATTTAATTATGCACGGCGACTCCAAAGGCAGCCGGCGAGGGGGAAGGATGCTGTGTGTGTACGGGGCAAAAACAGCGACAGAAACGACAGTCCTGACTGGCCCCGGTATCAGGATTTGGAATGGGCGGAGCCACAGAGGCATTTGTTAAACAAAGGACATGACAATGAATCCAGATAAATCACCGAAAGCCGGTTTCGTAATACCCTACCACATACAAATTAAATGGTATTTTATTTTAATCATGATGTATGAATATGTAATTGTTGAACTTAGAAATAAACTTTGAATAAATAAATTCCTGCTCACAACTCAATACTGATAAGTTATCAGCATATAAACTAGATAAATAAAGCACAAGTTACGCGTTGAGCTTAAAGAATTTCGGAAAATGGATACCTTAACTCCGCTTAAGAGCCGGAAAATTCCGTCACTAAACTATTAAAGCAATCTGTTCTTTAGAAACTGAAGCTGCTCGCATGTACACAGAAAGTATGTACACAACATTCCTGAACCCGGTCCCGGCCCCAGGCTTTGCGTCGCCTGGTTCCTTTTTCCATTCCTGGACATTCTCTCGTCATTTTTTTCGAACTTTATTTTAGTTTTTCCTCTGGATTTCCCATCTCTTGGACCCTCGCTCCGTTGCACTTTGTTAAATTGCAGCCAATTGACCGTGGCAGACAGTGTTGGGCCAGGCCCAGAATTTATGCTCTCTGTTGTTTATTAGCCATTGCGGTCAGTGTTCCCAGCTAGCTAGCTGGCCTTATTGTGAAAATCAAATTCCAAGAAGCATGTTCGAGGAGGAAAATTCAGGCTATTGTAGGGGAAATGCCATGTAAATAGCAGAGGAACAATTTCAAATGAGACATGTTCAAAAAACCACAGAAAAAGCCCAGCAACCCAAACACAGCGGGTAGCAAGTACAAATAGCAGGCGATAACGCAAACGCACAGATACTAGGGACTACTCCTGCCCAGATACAAAGCCACACAGGGCGGCAGACTTATAGGCAAATATAGGGACATGTATTTACAGTGCCAACATCAAACGCTTTGCCCCCCTCTCCCGTCATGCCGTCAGCCATCAACAATGTTGTTTTTCTTGCCGTTTGCCATCGTTGACGTCGTCGTCGCCGTCGTCGTCATCGTCATCGTCGACGTTGTCGTTGTCGTCGTCATGGCACAGTCAATATGTTTTCATTCAATTTGGAAAGCATTTTCATAAAATTTCCCACAAGAAAAACATTGCGCACATATAAATATGTGGCTCGGAGAACAACTTTGGCATGCCGTGCACAGCTTCGCCCCTGCCACTGGCATTGGCAATAGGAAATTATGCGAAATGTGCTCGATTTGCGTAAACAAACCGGAAATGATGTGCCGCCTGACGCTGCCCGCTGACCATTTTGGAAAATGAACGGAAGACCAGAACGGAGAGCAGAAAAAGGGCAATCGCAGGCACTCAACCCTGGCCGAAAAACCCTCCAAGCTCCGGGTCGCAACCGCAACTGTATTTATATTTATGCATTTATTTATTTGGCAAAAGGATCAGTCGCGTCTCCTTGTCTGCCCCCACCGCCGAAATTTCTGGTGTGCCCCATTATGCTAATTGAACAGTAAAAAAATATATAAAGAAGGGAAAACCTCGAGCCACTTTATAGGCTCGGCGCGTGCTCTGCGCCCCAAAATGTTCTAGGAATCGTAAAAATTTCCCGCGCAAGGAAAGTATGTAAATACAGTGTTTGCAGAGGGGCCTGAGATGGAGGAGGGCCTGATGGCCAAATATTTTTAATAAAGTTCACGTTCTAAGCAGCTTTGCTGACCAAACGAACGAAGGAGCCGCAATATAATTAGAGCGTGCCACTGTCGGTCTTGTTGTTATTGCAAATTGAATTAGTAACCAAGGCAGAAAGTGGACAGGCAGCAGAAATCCTTTTTGTGTACCATTTTTGCCATCCGCCGGCGTCCGCTACGTGCCGGGCAAATCAAAGGCAAAGGCAGGCACACAGCCAGGAGTCGACCGTAACCGCAAATGGAAATGCAAATTTCCCGCGGTTACCGCGACTGCGACTGCGACCGCAACCTTTGCCCCCGACACGACAGGTCCCAAGCCCGGGCTACGGCTACCCAATGCAGCAATTTAATTTCTTAAGCAATTTTCATAATCTGCAGCAAATTGTTTCTGAATGCTGCCAGCCAGCCAGCCAGCCTGTTAGCCATCTAGCTAGCCAGGCTCTCGTTAAATTTTATGCAGTTGGCGGCTGCATTCGCGCCACAATCTGCCATTCAGGGAGAAGCTGCACGGAGAGAAAGATTATTAAGATATGGCTAAAGTAACGACTAGGTTGTGCTTTAAGAACATATGTTCGTGTTGCTGGATATGTCTCATGAGATGCTGAAACTTTAAGAACCTTTAAGCGCACTTAAACATCACATGAAACATCATCATGGGAAATCTTTCTAAGGAGAACAACTTGTTTTTAATCTGTTTAAAAATGTATTACAAATATTATGCAGTACAAATAAACAGCATTTCTTCCTGTGTACCGCCTCGCACAATTTCGTAATGCAGTGGCCAAAGTTTTTGCTATTTTATATTAATTTCGCAGGCTCTGCAAGGCGCCCTGACCTCGTCGCGCCCTTGAGCTACGACTACTACCCGCTGATGTCGACTGTCGGCTGTCGGCTGTCGGCTACCCGCCTGCTGCATAATTAAAATGGCAGTTCAATCCTAAGCACAGTCAGCAGTGGCAAAAAGCAGCTGGCCTTCCTTCCAGCCCGTTCACACCAGAAGCAGCTCTAGACCGGAATTTACAAAAGGCTCAAATTATCCGCTTAACTGTTTGTGGGGATTAGAGCAAAACCTTTTAACCCTTTGCGCTGGTTGGGCTTGCTTTCATGAATATGTAATAGGTTTCTTTCAATAAACAGTAATAATACCCTTTCAATTTTCTGATTTATCGCATTAATTATTTGTGTTTTAATGCGAGGGCAATTGAAGATTCGAAATATGTTTCCATTAATTCTAATTTGCCAGGGGTGCCAATTTAATTGAAATGCATTTAAAGTGCCTTTTAAACTAAACCAAAATAAGTCTAAATTACGTCTTAAGTTAAAGGAAAGGCAAAGAGGACTCCATAAACAACTTCCATTTATATTTATAGAATTTTGTAAAGTTTTAAGAAACTAAAGTATATTTCAGATTTTTTCCATAGTTTCCAGTGTGCACAATTCCCCGAAACGCCAGTTGGCCGCCTGGCCAACAATTGTCTTTTTGCGCACAGGAGAAGCAACTTGGCAGCTTTTTGCTACTTGCGGGCACTTAACAAGTTCCCACGCCGCCTCCACCGCCCCCCAAGAGTGGCATACGGAGTGCAGCTAATTGCTCTCTGCCCGATGCCGCCCCGATTTTCGCACCCCCCAAAAACCAATTAAGACGACGGGGATAACGCGAGGGGCGGGCGGAATCCAATGGTGCGAGCGCGTGATAAATCAAATTTGGTTGCCTTAACAATATTTGCACATACGACAGTGTGTGCCCGACGCAACACAAATCAAATCAAATTAAAACATAAAGTCGGGCAGGCTCATGTTGGGGAAGGACGTGAGGTGCGGCAGGATCTGTTGCGGGGGCCCAGATTGGGTGTCCTCTTTTATTATTCCATCCGCATGCAGCTGCCATGTTGAGGCAAGCGACGCGTTTATGACGCTGACAGAATTATGAGGCCTACATGCGTTGATTCCAGATTTCCGATGCCGTGCCGCCGTGCCACGAGGGTCCTTTAAATATTTTTACGCAGATAAACTAAACTGTAAGCCCGCGCGCCAACCGGCAAATGGATTTTCAGCACGAGCAAAAAAAAAAAAATCACAAAATCGCAAAACGTGCTTCACATACCCCGGGCTCGACGGGGACAAGCGCAGATCAGTTCGGGCTCATCATAAATACATCAGGGGGAGTCGGGAATCGGGAGTCGGGAGTCGGGAGTCAGAAGAGCCGGGCCTGTCTCTGGCACACTTGAGATTGGGGGTGGTGGAGTCGCAGCTGAAACCGGAGCCTGATGCTGCTGCGTCACCACCTGTCTGTGGCAGCATGTCACGCGACCTGTCGAGCGCGCAAAAGCTGACATTTTTATTAAAATATTACCAGGACCTTAACGTAGGGAGAGCCAAAACGAAAACGAGCAGCAGCAACCCGGGAATTGTTCTCGCTAATTTCGGTTTTGTTTGATTCGTTTGGCAATCTTGTTGCCCGTTTGCGGTAGTCTGCCGCATCCTTCCTCCATCCCCATTATCATGATGATCTCTCACTCTCTCTCTCTGGTGCACAAAGGACGCCGGATAAGTGCTCCTTTGTGCACATTTTGCACCTGCCTTTTGTTTGTCCCATCAATGGACAATCACCGCCCTCTGGGCTCCAGTCAGCCGTCGGGCCGCCCACCTCCGACTTTCCCACGTCTCCGGCCATGTCAACTACCCTGGCTCCTTCTCGGCCAGACAACAACTGGGTTGAACAATAAAATTTTAATAAGCCTCAGCAGGACTGCCAACGACTTCCAACTGCGCTGACTTACACGCTGTCCTTTCTCGCTCTCCATCCTCGATGGGTCTCCAACAGTTTTTCCCTCCTTTGTATCGTATCCTTGTCCTGCCCCCTTGTTACATCCTGTCAATCGGTCCAAGTTTACGGAACGCTGTTGTCCGACATTGCTGTCCCACATTGCGTATGAGCAATGCATCAAAATCGAACCTTGTTGTTGCACATGTGCTAGTGTAGGGGCTAGGGTCTGGGGGTCACTCGTGTTTGACTTTAATTAGCTGGGAACTTTTCAACTCTCCGAAGCACTCTTGCGTACACAGTGTTCCTCAGTCCATAACTCTGAAAGTTCTTTAAAGTAGGCCCAAAGGGAAGAATGGGTGTGTTCCCTAAGAGCACAGTCACAAATCCCGATTCAGAGGTGGAGTTAAGGGGATTTTACAAAGGAAACACTCGCAATTAACTACGGAAACAGAAACCCCTCCACCACCTACCTATGTAGTGCATTTAATTTAAGTTTCCACACCTAGCCGAAAGTAGCCCGGATTTAAATCTATTATTATTCCTTTGCGAAAATCCCCCGAAAACCCATTTACTGGCTACGCTCCTAATCCGTTCATGGCCTACGCACACAGCCATGTGACATATTTGGTTTGCCAGCTTGATGTATAAATAAAAAATCAAGCGTGACGAGCAAATTCATGCAAAGTAAATTTTCATGTTCCCGCCAGCCGGCAAATAAAAAAGCGCCCAAGCAGAACTGGAGTGGCACTGGCTCTCTGGATCCCTATGCCTAAGCCTAGCCATCATATATGCGCGCATATATTGTGTGTGGCAGTAACACCTAGCCATGTGTGAGGGGGTTTTTGTTGGGTGCTTTCTGCATAAGTACCACACACAACACCACACACGCACTCCCACCGTTGCGGGATAAATTGATGCTGGTAGGAAACCTTAAAATCAATTCAAAGTACTTTCCTCGGGTTAATGCTCTATTTTAAAAAATGTTCTGGTATTTAAGTGGAAGGATATTGTGTGAATATTTGAAAATGAAGGATTAAAAATTGCATGCCCAAAATATTATTCAAAATGAAGAAGAAATGCGTTTTAAATACCTTGGTTTTAGTTTGAGAAAATCGAGTACAGAAAAATTATAGTTGCAAAATTGTATTTATTATTTTCAAAATATTTTATAATATGGTTCATCCTGTTTTACGTGATTATAAGCAGCACCATTTAATTATGATAGAAATATGACCCTTAAACCCCTTAAACAATTGAAGAGTCCATTTTTATAGACAAATATTATTAATAATTAAAATTTTAAAAGAGCATATAGAAATTCGACCTCATCGCTTGGTTACATTTCCCTGCCATCTGATTGCCAATGCAAACAATTCCATATGCTGTCCATGTTCCTATTTGCTTTGCCGATTCCCCATATATATATTCTACTTTTTTTTTTCATTTTGCACTCTCAACTCGGAGTGCCGAACCCTGCCCCGATTTCCGCACACACGCGCCCAGCTGACGCAGCGCAAATCAATCAAATCAAAGTGGAGTTGTTTGATTCATTGTCGGGGTTCTCCTGGCGGCGGATGGTTTCCGGTTTTGCGGTGGCGGCAACGACGGCGGCAAGAAAATCAGAAGAAAATGCAATACAATGAAGAACAAATACGGGCGCAGACAAAGAGCAAACACGCTCACTCGCTCACATAATACAAAGTGGCATAAACTAACTAAATAACAGTAACAATAACTTAAGTGTATTTGTGTATTAGTGAGGGCATCGCTTGCTCTCTGGCTATCTCGACCGCCCCCCGTCCCCGCCCGCATTTCTTTCCTGGCTTTGCCGCTGCTTTTCCCAGCTTCGCCCTGCCCACCCCCCGCTGAATGGACAGCTCCTTTCTCCCGGTCGAGTCTTAAGGGCGACTGTTGCAAAGTTTTTATTTATACACACGTTCCGTGTGCAGCAACGGCAATGGCAATGGCTACGTTTCGTTTCGTTTCATTCGCTTCATTCGTTTGTTTGTTTGTTTATTTGTCATTTGCTTTGTTCCGTGCCCTGGCAATCTATGCCACAGCGGCCATGCCCCTAAATTGACTGGCCGGGCACAGAACAGGCACAAATACACCCTGAGAAAAAAGTGTATTAAAAGAGGCAGAAGGACTGGGCTTTAATGAATATAATATATTTTTAGTTTGTCTTTGTATAAAAGCGTTTTCTTTTTATATTTAAATGGTTTTTTTTCACAATTTTATATCAAATATTAATATTCAATAAAATATCCTGGCATGTCAAATAGTAAAAAATTTCTTTAGCCTGAAGGCTTTAATCTGGCTTAACGCATTGTAATAAGAAATTGTATTTGTTATTACAATAAAAATAATAATAATAATAAATAGTTACTTATAATGATAAATCAATAAGAATATACATACATATGTAGTAGCAGCTAATTAAATTAATTTATTTTAATAACTTTTTACCACAATCAAAAAAAAAAAAAAACAAAAAGAATGACTAACTCTGGCTGGATTTTAAAAATATATCCTCTGGTCGCCGTTCTGTTTTTTTTTTTTCAAATATTTTAATCGCCCTTAATCGACTTTTTTCGCCCTGTATCCGTGGTTGAATGAAAAAAAGAAATCCCGTACAATTGTTGAAGCGCACGTACCGCACTAGCACAGTCAGCCTGGTCATGGGGACCACATGTCGTATACGTAACGTGGGGCATATCTCTCACAGAGGTTCCCCTCCCAACCGGTTTGCGTTTGCAATCAGCCGCAGTGAGTGGCCGCGCGGCCAGGCGACAAGTGCCCACACACACACTGGACACACACACACTGGGAGTGGCAACACCAACATACACGTGGAGTCACACACAAGTTTCGATACTTTTAATTATTGCGTACATGACCGTAACGATGTAGCCGGACTTTAGAGAAGCTGCCCCAGGCAGGAGCACCAGTAGTACCGCAGGAGCAGGAGCAGGACCCCCATCAGGTAGCAAAGCTTGGACTCGTTTAGTGCACGTATTAATCAGAGAGAGGACTGCGAAGTTTTTCGGTTCCTTCTTCTTACTCCCCATCCTTGTGTTCAGTGTGTGTGTGTGTTCTTGTCCTGTTCTAGTTTCTGACTTTGTACCTTTCTGGCCCGACAAACTTTAGCTTCATTAAAAATCAGTGAACGTTTCATATTTTGAAGAACGTGACACTACGTGTACGAAATCACAAGGGGGCCGAGAGAGAGGTCCTTGGGCGTGGCTGAGGGATCATAATGGCAACCGCAAGGCAGCAGATACAAGAATTCCTGCTGCCCTGCTCAGTGACCAAACTGATTGACGCATAAACAGGCAATTAAGTGTAAAAGGCAGTTTCAATTGTTTGACAATCCGCGCTAAATGAATTTCCTCGCACGCATTTCAAATCAAATTTACCAGAATTTAATTTCGGGCTCGCTTTCATGGCCAGCAGATCCTGTGTGCGTGCGGATAGCATACGTGGGTGAGTTCCGGGCATGTGGGGCACGTTTCTAGATTTGTTTACTTTGTAGCCAGAGGAACGGCCCAATGGTGGGGTCACGACCGGGGCGAAGCGGAGCGGAGCATAAATAAATTTCTATAAATTCTTGCACGGCATTTCATTTGCCATCGCCGCTCGCTGTCCAAAAATGCCAGCGCAGTCAGTCAGCAGCATGGCCAACGCAGCTCCTTCACAGGCTAGCGGGTTCCAGGATCCAGGATCCAGCTGGATCCAGCAGGAACAGCGACTCCAGCTCCGGCTCCGGCTTATTTATTTATTCATTCGCTGCGCTCTCCCTTTTGTCTATATATGTGTCTATATGTGTGTATGCCAGTTCCCGTGTGTGTTTGTTTGCCATTTTCTGTATGAAAGGATTTTGCAGAATTTAACAAACAAACAAACACGGGGGAGACACAAGAAATCGGCCCGAAAAGCACCACGACACGCACTGCGACCCGGCCGGAATGCCGGGCTGCCGGGCGGCGAGGCTGCTCATAAAGTTGACCCGAATTCATGCTAAACTTGCCCTGCCACTCTGGGCAAATAAATAAAGCAACAAGATGTGGATGATTCCCCGAATCGGTTGGAATGGCGACTGGCGAATGCCCTTTACCGCCTCCCCACCGGAAATCTAATTGGAAGTCCTGCCGAAATAATTGGATAACCACAACCAGCAAGGAAGTCTGCATTTATAAACACGGGGAAAAACCGAGCCTTAAAAGCGGGAAAAGAAGGTGGTAGGAAAATGTTGT